>BSBK01009944.1:0-186954 GCA_027943335.1 Chamaecyparis obtusa
ATATATATACATATATATATATATACATATACATATATATACATATACATATATATAGATATATATATATATATACATATATACATATATATATACATATATACATATATATATACATATATACATATATATATATACATATATATGTATACATATATGTATATATATGTATGTATATATATATATATGTATATATAGATCTATATATATAATCCCTTGAAAATTGGAATGTGGATCATCAAGACCAAATAATATTGAATGGCAGAAAGTAGTGGGAGATGAGGGTTCAGATGCAGACAAGATTCTTATAGAGGTTTTAGCTAGAATGCCTTTAGGGGTGATTGTGTGCACAGTAAGGCATGGAAACCGCTAGGGAGGGCATGGGAAGCACAATAAAAAGAGATTGGTGGCTATTTTTTAGAAATCTAGTGCAAAGAGAGGGAATGATACAATCAAAAACCTGGAAGATGGGGTTACTCATGGATTATTAGCAACAAAATTGATGGTTATTTGAAAGTAGAGGAGAAAGTATGGAAACCAAAGGAACCATTTGTACCCGATCAAGTTCCCAAAGAAAAGTTAGTTACAATAGATAATAGGGTTTTAATGGTTAGGGTAGAGATGGAGGAATGGAAGTCTAAGATCAACATGTACAAAGAGCTTGCATTCTTTATGAAGTTGGGGGGGGATGGATGACACTCCCAATGATTCATAAATGGTGTAATGAGAACTAGGGTTCTCTCTATTCACTTAAATCTCTACCCAATGAATTTTATTTGGTGATTGCAGGAAGTGCATAGGAGAAGTGGTGGGTTATCTTCAACGGGTCATTTATGATGAGAGGGATAGGTTTCTTTATCAAAGATTAGACACCTAAATTCAATCCAAAACAAGTGACACCAAAAGAGGTTTTTATTTGGGTGAGGTTGTACAACCTCCCACATGAATACTGGAGTGAGGAAATAATGAAGTTGATAGGGGATAAATTAGGAAAAAATGTCAAATCAGACGAGGCCATTGAGAAATAAAACCATTCCATGTATTCCATAATATGCATCTCACAACATCCTCACCCACCTCTTCCTCGTGAAATAGAAATACGGTCTAGTGAGGGTGTATGGTAGAAAGAAATAGAAGTAGAGGAGATATTGGAGAAATAAAAGAAATGAAAATAATGGGGGAATAATGAGGAATAATGTTCAACAAACAAGAAAGGAAAAGGTATGGAGAAGAATGTGTTAGAAAAAAAGTTGTTGGCATTAGAAAAGGATCCCATCAATGAGTTGGTAGCTGGCGTCTTAGAGATGGGTAAAGGATGAATGATGGGTAGGTAGGACATAGAGTGTTCCTTACTTCCATATTCAAAAAAGATTATGGAAGGGGATCGAATCCAAGCAAGTGAAGTGAAGATCAGTCAAGGAAATCAGGTAGAAGGTAAGTTTGATATCATCTTGGAATGTAGTGAATCCCATCCTCATCCTGAAGGAGGAGATATGGTATTGGGCTTGGATGAGTTACAAATAGGTAGCATTGATAATCTACCTATTCAACTTTTAGGGTCTTGTGATGCCTCAAAAATCTAGGTGGATGGTCAACTAGTGAATGAGAGCCAATAGAAAGGTGCTAAAGGGGAATGTACCAAAGGTGAGAATTTTATTGATGGTGTTGATGTGGTAGGATATGGTAATAATAGTGAGGAAATCCTAGTTGAATACTTTGAAACATTTAAAGATATCCAGATGTCTCTGATCAAGGAGAAGGATGTTTGTAGAAAGAAGGACCTATATGATGATGGACATATCTCCTCAGAGGATGAAGATGATCTATTAGGAGTATTTAGAGACATGGATATCATGGAGAAGCAGATGATGAATCAAACCAAATCAAGGACTAATAAGCCAAATATGAGAGTCAAGAAAACTAATGGAAGAAAATCAACCCAAGAATTATTGGAGATTGCAAGGAATATGAAGGACCAGACCAATTTGAGATCTAGGAGAGAATTGTTCTCTCCTAGACATCCATAAAACTCCTTGTGTGGAATGTCAGGGGTTTCAATGCCCCTAACAAGAATCTTCTGATCAAGAGGTGTCTTGATTAGGAGAAATCAATCTTGGTATGTCTACAAGAAACCAAGTTGAAGTAAGAGGAAAAGGAGGATTTTTTCAGTAAGGGGAGGATAAGGAAAGGCTCCTTTATGGGTTTTATAGGAGTATTTAGTGGAATGGGAATTATGTGTAACTCTAACACTTTAGGGATCACAATAGTAAGACACATTAGTAATTGGTAAATGTTAAGATTGGACTTATTTCCTTTTTAGATGGTTGTTTACTTAATCAATATTTATGGACCAGGTGGGTCCATAGATAAAATAATAGTATGGAATGAGATCTCAAATTTTTTAGGGAATGGAAGCAAAGACACTATTATCATTAGAGGGTATTTCAATGCAAACCTAGTAATTAGCAAGAAAAAAGGAGGGAAAGGAGGGCTTAGTGGAGTGCAGAGGGATTTTTAGTCCTTTGTCTCTAGAAATGGATTATGGGAAATGAAAACTAAGGAATGAGGGTTACTTGGACAAATAGAAGGCTGGGCTTTATGGTAATAGTGGAGAAATCAAATTTTTTCTTTATGGTTAGAGAATGGGATGATTTAGTAGTGGTTTTTGAGTCTTCAATCTTACCTTTTTATGGCTTTGATCATTACCCAATCACTTTAATATTGCATTTTTTGCCCCTTTAAGTTTGAGAAAATGTGGCTTAAGGAGGAAGGTTACTTTTATATGGTAATAGATTGGTGGAGAAATGCACCTCATTGTAGATGGGATAAGAGCTTCATTTTCTTCAAGAAGCTACAATATATCAAAAGAAACTTAAAGGTATGGAACAAAACTCATTTCAAGGATCTTTTTAAGTAGAAGAAGATATTAAAGGGACAATCATAGGCCCTAAATGACAAATTTATTAAGGATGACATGGATGGTAAAGATTTTTAGAATGAAAGAGATCTCCATAGTAAGTTTTATGATATTTTAAGGAGGGAGGAAATATATTGGAGGTAGAAATTGAGAGAGATTTGGTTAAAAGATGGAGACCATAATACCAATTTTTTTATTATTCAGTTAAGACAAGGAGGTCAAAAAATAGAATAGTTTTGATCACTAACTCACAATGCCAAATCTTATCGAAGATGGAAAACATTAATAAGGAGGTAGTAGATTTCTTCAAAAATATATGGGCTAGCAATGATTTGGAAATGGGTGTGGGAGTAGATGAGATTTTTGGTGTAATAGCACAACTGATTTTAGAAGAGAATAAATTTTTAATGGGGCAAGTAATTCTAAAAGAGGTCAAAACTATTATCTTTGGGTTAGAAGGCATCAGGACCAGATGAGTTCCAATCCCTATTTTATCACAAATTCTGGGAAGTATTAAAAAAGGAGCTATGGGATGTAGTAGAGGAGACTTGATAGTTTGGATTCATAGTAAATGATTTCAACAATACCTTAATTTCTTTTGTGCTAAAGAAGGAAAATATTGAGTCTTTTTAAGACTATCACCTGATCTCTCTTTGTAATTATATTTACAAAATCATTTCCAAAGTGATCGCTAATAGGCTTAAAAAGGTGTTGGGAAAAATTATTTCATAAGAATTATGTGGCTTCACCCCTAAAAGGTCCATTTTTGAAGGAGTTATATTAGCCCATGAATCCATACACTCTATTAGGGTGATGTTTGTTAAGTTGGATATAAGGAAGGCCTATGATAGGGTTAATAGAACTTTTCTTCTTAATATTCTGAAGAAATTTGGGTTATATGAGAAATGGATTGCTTAGGTAATGAGTTTAATAGGGAACCCTAGAGCCTCAATCTTAGTAAATGGCAGCCTGCAAGGTTATTTTGAAATGCAACGGGGGTTATGATAAGGAGACGCACTGTCTCCTTTCTTGTTCATTATAATGGGAGAGACACTAGGGAAATTAATCTCAAAATGAAGGAGGGAAGGTCAGTGTAAGGGTGTCTCTATAGTGCAAGAAATTGATCCCTTGTCTCATTTACAATTTGTAGAAGACATATTTCTCATGAGTGAGTCCATGTTGAGGAAAGCTAGAGTGATGAAAGGAGTGCAAGATAAATATTTTGTAGCATATGGGCAAGAGATAAATTGGAAAAAGTCTAAATTTTTTTCTTCAACACAAGGATGAAAATTCAAAGAGAGATCCTAAAGATCTTTAAAGTAAGGTAGGGATCATTACCAGGGAAGTTTCTATGGATCCCTCTCTTTATGGGTTTCAAAAAGACCAATTTGTGGCATGGATTGATTCATAATTGCTTCAACAAATTGGAAGGGTGGAAAAGCAAGTGGCTAACTCTAGATGAGCGAATTATGATGTTAAAAACTGTCATCTCAGAAATGCCCCTTTTCTTGATGTCATGTCTTAAAATCCCTCCAAAGGTAGTAAGAATTGTGGAATAGAAGATGAGAAGATTTTTATGGAACGATAAATAGGATCATGACAAGATCTCATTAATGGTCTGGGAAAAAGTGTGCAAACAAAAGAAGCAGGGGGTTGGGTTAAGAAGTTGGAAATTGCTAAATGAAGCTATGGGTGCAAAGTTGATTTGGATGATGGTTCAAAACTATGATCATAGTTGGGTCTAAGTCTTAAGAGAAAAATACTTGGATTCAAATGAAAAATATCACATACTGACAATGGAGAATCCCCTACGTGGATCGACACTATGGAATTATTTGGTAGGATTCAAATGTGTAATAATAGATCATGTGTCAATATGGCTATTGGGAAATGAAAGAAGACTAAGTTTTGGGAAGATTCATGGGACGAAAAGGAAGCCTTGAAGGATAGAGGAAATTTTGATACTATTAAAGCAACAATCAAGAGGCAATGGGGTGATAAGGTGAGAGATTTTGTGGATCAAGAGAGAGATGTATCAATGGTAAAATAGAAGTGGAAGAGTATTGAGAGGCTTAATTTGGATGAGAAGCATAAGAAACAACTTAAGTAAATATTGGCCTCGAGGCCATTAACAATGTTAGGTGAAGAAGATGAGGTGATTTAGTGTGGTTCTAAGAGTGGTGAGTGTTCATTCAAAGTTGGCTATTCTTTAATAAAAAGAGAGGAAAGAATAGCCAATTGGACAAGTATACCATGCTAGAATAAACATATACTTCCTAAAGAAGAAGCCTTTTATTGGCTATCTTTTAGAGGGAGATTTTTAACGGGGAAAGAATGTAGAGAATTGGATTTGTGGGCCCTTTTAAATGTTTTTTTATGTGATGTACATGAAGAGACCCTATACCACCTCTTCTTAAATATGATTATGCTCAAGCTTGTTGGAAGTTTGTGTCAGACAAGCTGAAATGGATATTCCCTTTGCCTAGGTCCCTTATCCAATGGGGTTAGAGCTATCTCATCCCCAAAGATATATCAATTTTATCAGGATTCTGGTATATGTGCCCATCTACAATGATTTGTGAAATTTGGAAGGAGCATAATAGGAAAAAATTTAGGATAAGGTTGAGCCTCTTCTCACCTTTTTGTTGTGTCTGGTAAGAGAAATATTACAACTAGTAGTAATTCAACCTTTTAGGTTAATGTGTCTAAGATTTATTTTTCATTAGTTGATAGAAATATTAAGATGGGATAACCTCTATTTAAATTCAAGCCCGTTCAAGGGCTTAGAGGGGATAATACCTCAATGGAGATAGAAATTCACTCACATTGGTCTCCCCTACAGGAAGGATGGATGAAAGTAAATTTTGATTGGGCCTCTAAAGGCAACCCAAGATTATTTGGATCCAGGTATATTATCAGAGATCAGAAGGAACACATCTTGGCTATTGGGGCCAAGATATTGTTTAATGGAAATAATAATGTAGTTGAATCTCAAGTGACTCTTCTAGTAGTTCATAAAGAAAGACAATTTAAGGTGAGGAAACTACATCTGGAAGGTGATTCGATGATTATAGTAAAAAAAAATTTGAATGGTGCCTCTAATACATGGTATTTGAACAAGCATATCAAGATTATTAGAGACAAGTTGGAGGAGTTTAAGAATTATATGGTTACTCATGTAAAACAAGAAGGTAACTCAAAGGTGGATGTTATGTCCAAGGTAGCAGTAGGATTTTTAGACTTAGGGAAGGAGGTATTGGAAGACCTTAGAGAGATAAATGGAGAATGCTTAGATTCATATTGTAGGTTTTCACTATATTAAGACTAGTTATAATAACATATAGTAGATATATAGATTATTTGATGATAACAAATAGATTAAAATTTGAATTCAAACTTAGCATATGTTTTGGTTGAGCTTGTTGAAGAAGCCTTTTGAAATGGTGACACATGTACCATATCAAATAATGATGAAGGGGTTTATGATGTGGTGATGAAGATAGGAGGTGGCATTAATGCCAAATAATATAAAGTACAATGTGTTTTCCAAGGTGACTAGGCAATAGAATGATGAGGTAGTGGAAGCCTCTAGAATAGGGAATTATGTTAAGAGTAGTTAGGTCGGTTTCATAGTGATCAACCTTACACAAACAAAGCACAAAGGAGTTTGGGATTACTATGTGTTAACAGTATCAATGTAGGATAATTTAACCCTCAAAACACTCCATTAACAAGGGCCACTCTGTGGAGAAATCTCTAGGTGGAGGTTGAAAGGGATTTTTAAATTCAAGGAAGCCAAATTCTTGCAAATTTTGGATGTTCTGTTGGGAAAAGAATTCATGAAAATTGATCATAGGTACTAGGTTAATGTGGATATATCATTGGTGGTTTTTTCTGAAGACTTACAGCTAGGCACGAGGGAAGAGGATCTTTGGATAATGAGGGAAATAGTGAATCCAAAGTGGTTGGGGGGCATGGTGCAGATGTTAGAATACATAGAGTGAGGAGGGGTCTTAATGGTGCAATGTGATTATTGGATGATGGTTGAAGGCTCTTGGGAGTATTATCAACCCTTTCTAGTTTGGAGCATCAAAAAAATAAAATATCTTTGAATTGATAAATCTAGGGATGACTAGAACTTCCTAAAGGAGTATCTACAAGAGAAAGAAATGGTGGAATGAAAATGGGCTCAAGGTCATGGGAAGATGAAGCAGACCACATGTAAATCAAGTGTGAAGCCTAAGACCTTTATGAAAAGGCATAAGAGGAAGGGGAGCAGTGAGATTTTTGTGTTAGATGGCTTTTCGCTGGAAGCTGAAGTCCATAAGACAAAGAAGTAGAGAATTCAGGAGGAGGTCAAGGCTAGTTTCATTTGAGGTACTCTATGGTCTTAAATAGAGATATAGCAATGTAATTTTGATAGTGGTTAGTTGATATTAGTATGAGTATCTTTCATTATCAGTCTGTCTATTATGGAGAGACTAATTTTTCTCCTTGGACATTTTGTATCTATCTATTGATATCGATGTAGTGGATGTAGTAAGAAGAACTATATCAACTTTCTCTGTGACTGGATAGTAAAATCAACATTAGTAGATGTAACATATTTTTTTTAATTAATAAAAATATTATCATATTACCGATAAAAAAAACCATCCCAACAAGCACATGAGCTGAAGCTCAATTTAGCAATAAAAAAATATTTTCTTAAAACTTTGAAAATGTATATATTAAAAAAAAAGATTCAAACCCATAAAGAAAAAGAAAAAAATTAAAACTTAAAACTTAAAATGAACCTTACAGAAAACATAAAAATTAAAAAGGAAGTCTCTATAACTAGCTTGTTGTCAGATGCTTCTTTGTACCTACTCATAACATACACATTGTTTCCTACAACTAGTTTTCACAATAACATATTAAATGGTATTTTTTAGTGAGTGCTACTAAAAGGAGGTAGTTCCCTTATATTTAATCACAAAAAAAAACATTAGATTATATATGTTTATGCAACAACAAAAAAAACACACTTGTACTGAAGCCCCAGATGCATTACATACATGGAACACATTAATGAGGTAACATCATAATAATTGAAGCTAGACCAAGAATTCTTCATATCCCCTTTCTTACCCTTTTTATTCATATCTTAAAATGATTTAATCTAGTCATCTCTATGTTTTTAACTAATCTTCATTAATATTTTAAATTGATGCCTCGACCTTTTGACAATCTACATGATGTTTTTTTATTTTACTGCTCCTACATATGTCAGATAATTTAGTTATCATTTGCATTGAATTTAGTTATCATGATGCAGGGGCATCCAAGGTTTAGGAAGGGCATTCTATGTCCTTGGTGAATTGCATGGAGTGTTTGTATTTTGGCCAGTTTTACTCGGTTGCAGCCTTGACCGACGGTCTCAATCATTGAAGGAAGTTTGGTCACTGAAGGAACTTGGTAGTCTCCGACGCTCAGTGAAATTGTTACTCGGTCATACATGTGGTGCTTGGTCGACACTGGTGCTTAGCGATGCTTGGCGTGCTCGGTAATTTTACTTTTGCTCGGTAGTTCTAGTTTACTGACTGGAGTTCTATGTGATTTGTTGAGCCGACTTGATGAATTAATTGTTGGTAGCCATTGTCTTGGGCCAACATGTAGAATTAAATGTTTGTATACATTTGTAAGCCAACTTGTATGACATTTAATTATTTGTTTTGGGGAGTTAATGGTTTCATCCAGCCGACTTGTTGCTGATGATTAGTATTTAAGGAGGGCTTGGGTAAATTTTTAGGGCAAAAACTTGGTGGATTTGGAGAGCTAAGACATCAGAGCAGATCTGGAATGTCAGATACATAACTCGAGAGAGAAGTTGTGGAAAATTTCTTGATGTTGTTTCAGATCAAATTGTAATCTGATAGTCCTTTGTAGCAAAGCTATGAGTTTGCATACTTGGGAAAAAGGAGATTGCTTGGAGGCTTGTGAGCTCAAGTTTAGATCTGCCTTAGGGTTTCCATAAGCTTCTGATTATCTTTAGAACTGAACTAGCTAAGATTGTATTGGATTCGGTTGTGGATCTTACAAAAATATTTCATTTTGTAATTGGCCCTAACCTGGAAGGCCTTATAGTCGGGCATGTTAATGCAAATTACTTGAAACATTTATGGTGTTATATATTATGTTGAGTATTTCACTGTGTAATTCTGTTGGCTGCAAGGTTTGGACTATCCTTCATTGGATCCACCATCCACAACTATTCATCTTCACAATGTCACAAAGCACATGATCCTTGTATTGGCCAATTTGAACATCAATGAAGCATTGTTCTCTAACTTCCAAAGCATTAACATCTTGTAACCAGCCAAGTTTATAAGGACAAGGATGTTTCATTCTCTTCAAACCAAGTTTCTGAACCAGGTCCTCAGCAACAAGGTTATCAATACTACCACTATCAACAATAACATCACAGAGTTTACCTTCGGTCTTGCATCGAGTCCTAAACAAGTTACTCCTCTAACAAGGTTCATCCTTTGTACCAAGCAATGTTCACTAAAGTAGCAAGTTCTCTGATTCAGATTCATTCTAAATGTTCTTATTCATCACAGCAGTTCGTCGATCAACCTTCTTCTATGTGCATTCAAAAGAACGGTGTCCTTGACTGCATTAGGTTGACTGACGAACTGCTGGCGGGAAGGAAACTATTCTTTTGAATGCACATAGAAGAAGGTTGACCAATGAACTGTTGTGATGAATGAGAACATTCAGAATGAACCTGAATCAGAGAACTTGCTACTTCGGTGAACATTTCTCGGTACAAAGGATGAACCTTGTTAGAGGAGTAACTTGTTTAGGACCCGATGCAAGACTAAAGGTAAACTTTGTGATGTTATTATTGATAGTGGTAGTACTGATAACCTTGTTGTTGAGGACCTGGTTCAGAAACTTGGTTTGAAGAGAATGAAACATCCTTGTCCTTATAGGCTTGGCTGGTTACAATATGTTCATGCTTTGGAAGTTAGAGAACAATGCTTCATTGATGTTCAAATTGGCCAATACAAGGATCTTGTGCTTTATGACATTGTGAAGATGAATAGTTGTGGATGGTGGATCCAATGAAGGATAGTCCAAACATTGTAGCCAATAGAATTACATAATAGAATACTCAACACAATAGACAACACCATAAATGTTTCAAGTAATTTGCATTAACATGCCCGACTATAAGGTCTTCCAAATTAGGGCCAATTACAAAATGAAATAATTCTGTAAGATCCACAACCAGATCCAATACAATCTCAGCTAGTTCAACTATGAATACAATCAAAAGCTTATGGAAACCCTAAGGCAGATCTAAACTTGAGCTCGCAAGCCTCCAAGCAATCTTCTTGTTCCCAAGTATGAAAACTCCTAGCTCTGCTACAAAGGACTATCAAATTACAATCTAATCTGCAAGAACATCAAGAACTTTTCCACAACTTCACTCTCAAGCTATGTATCTGACATTCTAGATCTTCTCTGATGTCTCAGCTCTCTGAATCCACCAATTTATTCCCCTAAACATTTACCCAAGCCCTCTTTAAATACTAATCGTCAACCACAAGTCGGGTGGATGAAACTGTTAACTCCCCAAAACAAATAATTAAATGCCATACAAGTCGGCTTACAAATGTATACAAACATTTAATTCTACATGTCAGCCCAAGATAATGGCTACCAACAATTAATTCACCAAGTCGACTCAACAAATCACACAAAACTCCATTCGGTAAACCAAAACTACTGAGCAACAGTAAAATTACCGAGCACGCCAAGCATCGCTGAGCACTAGTGTCAACCGAGCACTGCAGGCATTGATTGAGTAACAATTTCACTGAGCACTAGAGACTATCAAGTTCCTTCAGTGACTGAGCTTCCTTCAATGACTAAGACCGTCGGTCAAGGATGCAACCGAGTAAAATCAGCTAAAATACAAACACTCCATGCAGTTTCACCGAGGACACTGAATGCCCTGCCTAAACCTTGGATGCCCCTGCATCATATCATTTGCATTCAACTTGAATATTATCTATGATCAATGCATTCCACAATATGCAGAGTTTTAATATGATTTTTAGTATTTTCTTTAGAATAACATGACATTGTAATCTTAAGTCGTTTTACTCTGTTATTTCAATTAGATATTTTATCTCAATTTGTACACTTCTTTGTTCAATGTCACATGGTCTTTTGTCTTTTACACTAATGTATTTTCTCCTCCTAAAAAATATAATTTAAACCTTCTGGGTATGTGCAGGATCATGGTATACCAAACTATGGCCTTAAGTGGCAATGAAAAATCAGAAAATCAAGGTTAGTCAACTTGATGTAAAAATTTGAACATCTTATGAACCTTATGTGAAAAAGTTGTAAGAATAGAATCTGTAGGAAATTGAATGTAGTTTCTAAACTACTAGCCCTTGTCTGAAATTTTTTTTTATCTAATTGTTCAAAATTTTAGATTTCAATGCAGTAGTACAAAAATTTCAAGGAAAAAATAAAAAGAACGTGTATGTTTGACCACCTTAATCACAATCAAATGATGATATATTTTCCCAAGATTCTAGACATAAGTAGTAGATTCATTAACGGATGTGACCATATTTTTTTGTAATTTTTTGCCAAATAAATAATTAATTATGAATTTTCTACTACAACTTTTTCAGAATAAAAAAGCTCTCATGTCTGACCACCTTAACTAATTCTAAACTTTACAAAATTGAATTTTTTTTCCTTATAGTAGTCGAAGCATAGAATGTGACACATGTTTTAGATTTCAAAAAGGTTAAACGATTTGAAAGTTATAGTTGTTTTTCAATTAGTATGTCAATTACGACTTTAAAGATAACTCAATTGAAAAATAAGTAATAATTACTTACCAAACTTGAAATTTGACAGTAATTATATTGATGGAAAGCTGATAATGTCTTTAAGAAACCCTTTTCGTTTCATCAATTTCGTGTGAAAAAATAGTCATCAGCTACATGGTTGAAGTCTTGATATCAGAAACTACCTCCGAAAACACGCCTAAAGGGTTGACCACCCATGTTTGGTATTGCCCAAGCAAATACCAAGCATTATCAAATATTCGATCCAATCGAATATCCAAAACTTCCCGCCTAATTCAAAATTTCAATTGCACTAGTTTTCTCAATTTCAAGTTTCATATTAAATTGCATTTTTTTATGTTAATATTAATTGACTTAAGTATTTTTTTCAATTTTAAAATATATATTACAAATTATTTAATTTAATTTTAATAACATAGCATTAATAGAAGAGAAGAGCCGATGGTTTAAAAGTGGAAGCAGGATAAGGAAGTCTGGAGTGTTTTGAAAAAAGGCCAAGTTCATCTGTATTTCAAAGACTTCATGGCTTTGATAATGATTTTTCCAAAGCCTTTACGAATGGATGGGATAAGGGCACGGTGAATCTGGCTGGAAAGTCCTTTAGCCTCGGCCTTGAGCTTCTTTCTGAAATTACTAGCCTACCTCTGGATAGTATGAAGTACTCGAAGGAGATCAAGGTTGGAACCAAAGCTTACTAGTCATTTCCTGTCACTGATGAGGAGAGGGATCTCATGGTTAAAGGTAAGAAAGACTATGTGGATATGGACAATATTGAGAAAATTTGGGGCTCTGTCATCAAGGTTATGATGGAGTATTTCACTCTTGAAGGGATATTTTCTAGGGTTTATAACTACCATTTTGTCTTAGCTAATCATTTTAGGCATGACAAAAGGATTTCCTTTCCCTATTTCCTTATGTGCTCGCTCAAAGTATTATTGAATATAGGGTGAAGAACTTCCCTATTCTTCATGTTGGGCTTATTATCCTTATAGCTGATTATGCGAGAGACCATATTCCTGATCCTATCCCCGCTCAGGTCAAAAAAAGGAAGATTATGGGCTCTCCTTCCAGGAAGAAGAAAAATAAGAAAGCCCTCCCTTCCTTTGAGCCTGATACTTCTGGGCTCAAGGAAGGCTTGGAGCTTGCTAAGGATACCCTTGAGGATAATGCCCCTGTTACTGCTAAGAATAATGTGGATCCCCCTGTGAGTCCTACCATTTCAGAGCCTTCTTTTATGGAGCCTATATCTACGGTCTTGCATGTTAAAGACCCTGATGCTAGTGATAATACCCATGAGGATCATAATGATGAGTCCAATTCCACCACCTAGATCCCTGAGGAGAATGAGATGGTGAACCATGATGTCATTATCAAAAACATCACTGATATTGTTGAGGGTGATGTTGGGGATGAGCAGGAAAACCTTAATAGCAGGGAGAAGCCTAACCCTGCTTCGGATATTGGCAAAGCTGATGGAAAAGGAAATACTATTTATAAGGCTGAGGTTGAGGGAAACAAAGACAAAGATGCTGACATCAATGTTGCTGATAATAATGCTGATGATTCGGGTAAAGACAACTTTAGGATTATGGAGGAGGAAAATATGGATTCCCACGACTCCCCTAGCTATGGGAAGGAGAATAAGAAGGATGGCAGTGAGAGAAGCTCTGACAACAAAAGGTCCCGCCCCCTTCAGGATGACCTTAGAGAGATGGATTTTCAGGTCAAGAGATCCATTATTATGACCCCCCTTCAAATTGTTAAGAACAAGTCTATCTATAGCTATAATTTGGATAAGTGGGTGCAGAATGATCTGGTTGAGTTGAAGAACATATGTATCAAATTGGAGAATAAGAACATCATGCTGGAGGAAATCACTGATAATCTCAGGAAGGAAACAGTCTCCAATGCTAAAGCCTGTGTTTTTTATTACGGTGCTGAGTTGGTTGAAAAAATTAAAAAAGCTGTTGAGATAGCCATGGTTCCCATTCAAGAGAAGACAAGCAAGAATGAAGCTATGTTGAAGAATTTTCTTAGTCTGGCTAATTCAAGAATGAAGTCTACTCTGGAGAACCTAAATACGTTAAGCAAAATGCTGGAAGGGAATAAAGAGGGCCCTCTGATCGACAACATTGATCTCACTGGTCCCAATTAGCAGATGGGACTGGGTACCAGAACAAGGTTCAATACCAAAAAGAAACTTAAGGTCGAAGATCAAGACATTATGAGGCTGAAAGATAATATCAAGACTATGCAGGCTCAGCTAGAGGACTCTGAGGGCTTCTTGAAGACTATATCTTGATCTTGGTGCTAGCGGGCTTTTTCTCTATTTTGTTTCCAGCTCTTTTTGCTTTTTGTCGTGTAGGTGTTATTGAATATCTGGGATTTGTCCCTTTGTAGTCTGCTCCTTTTTGGGGTAGCTAGCTGTTCTTTTGGTTTTCCATGCTTATCTCTTTATATCTATGTTAAAGAGTTTCAGGGCCCCTTCAAAACCTATTTTTACCATCATAAAAAACATAGCATTAATATTATAATATAAATTTTTATATTAGTATGTATTATATTATTATTATTTATTTATGTGTTGTATAATATTATAATATTAACTTATTAAATATTGAATACAATCAATTGATTTTTTAACTCTAGAAAAAAATTTCACACAAATGTAGAACCACCGTACGCTCATCATTTGTCCTAGAAACTAACAGTGGCATAAAAATTGATGTAAGAATATTTAAGGTAAATTATCCACAAAAAAGGTATATGAAACCCTTAAATATGCATTAAAACATGGAGAGAGAGAGAGAGAGAGAGAGAGAGAGAGAGAAGGATAATTGTCCACAAAAAGGTATATGAAACCGTTAAATATACATTAAAAAGTAGAGGTGAAGGCTCTAGATGTGAGTTGGTTACTAAAGAATGCAATGTAGCTGATTTTATTTCAGATTTCAAGAAGAATATTTTTTACAAGTATGCAAGGCATAGTCACAGGTCTAAGTAGTTGAATCAACAATTCAAGATGTGTAAGGAGACTTTCCCGATTGGAACTATTATATTAGTTGTTGACTTTGCAAAGAACTATACATTACAGCCCCAAAACGAGTTGCAAGCTCAATATTACAATTCTATTCAGGTTTCTATTTTTGTGCACATAACATATAGACTGTTAATATGATTTAGAACAATAGAGAGGGGGGGTGAATCAATTTTTTTCAGGTTCCGATGTATAAAACAATCTCAAAAACTTATCCTTAAATCAGATCCAAAACCAAAACAAACTCGGTCATCATTGATTCAATAATAGAAACATCTAACAATGCAGTCCACTACCCAACTGTAACTTAACTTGTAAAACATAGTAATGTTCAGATCTAAACATTCACACAAGTATAAACACCAGGATTTATAGTGGAAACCCAATTTGGGAAAAACCACTTTGTAACATGCTACTATTATTTTCACCCTTCTGAAGTGAGCTCAGTAAAAAGCCAACCTTGTCAAAGGTTACAATACACATTGTCAAATGTGACCGGGTTAAACGATTTCAATCACCCTGTTAAAAGTGAGCCTAGTCATAGGAATTACATACACTCCATTAGAATGCAACCTTGTTCAAAGGATTTAACATATGATTGTTAGGTCAACCTCTATTAAAAGGATTTTGACTGTTACAATGGTTAGAAAGTAGCAGCAGTATTATCTGAAAAATATACAACTCACTTTGCAAATATCAGATCAGATTCCGTGCACTAATGCTGGTTTACTAACTTTGAAACTTTGTCATTTCCATCTCTGATCTACTCGGAACTTTTCTTCAAGCAATCACCACCACTCTCCTTCAGCCTTTTCTGCTTATTCAGTCAATAAACTTTTATCTTCCAGCATTCTCTGTTCACCATGTGCATACATATCACAATGTTCAAGTTCCCTTATATTTTCCTCAATTAGGTTAACTCATCTTTTGCCACTCAATCTCATTCATAGATCTTAGGGTTAGGTCAGATTCATTGAATCTACCCGCTTTATGTTCTTTGGCTCCTTTTCTAGAATCATCTCAAACCTCTTAAAGATTTACAATAAAACATTTTACAATGCATTTAATGCTTCTAAACAATCAATAAATAAAGTCAACACATTTTACATAATCCAAGAATTCAACAATGTCGGCTCCAAAATTAAATTCTTTTCAAATATAAAATTGCTGATGCTCAGTCAATACTATGATTGTTCACTCGGTCTTCATGTAGAATGCTCGATCGATACTAAAACTATTTCCTTGGCTTACACTATCTTCTTCGGCAATTTACTGATGCTTGGTCGACACTATAATTTTGCTCGACATATACTAACTCGGTCGACACTAACATCACTCGGCTTAAACATGATTTTCCATTCTTTGCTCGGTTAAGCCTACTAGTTTAGTCTTCAGTCTTACTAAGATAAACAATACATTATCTCATCATAGTGCAACATAGTCAAGTACAATTTGTAGTATCAAGATAACTCAACCTTTCCCTAGGTGCTATTGTTACCAACCTTGCTTAGCCCCTTAACAACACTCAAATAGATATAGTGCTTTCCTAAGTAGCAACAGTCTTACCAATTAAGGTTTGACATCAATGACAATACAATAATTGTTTCAATTCAGTTTCCAACAATCTCCCTCTTTGGCATTAATGGTAACACCATATGATATCACCTGAATAACACATGGATTACCAACCAATCCAAAATCTTATCTATCCATCAGAAACTTATTTATAATATCCTTAGCTTCATTCTGATTCAGAATCCTGTAAGCCTCACTTCTGTGACCGTTAGAAGTATTCAGATCTCCCTCTATCCTGATTCTTCATTTCAGTTCATCATCCTCTTTCCTTTTAGTTCCATCAGCTCATCAACTCTTGCTTTTCAGTATCATGTGTTATCATATCTCATGTGTTATCATATCAGTACATTCATAACACATCAATACATTCTCCCTCTTTGACAAAAATGCCAAAGCAGCAACTAAAACATACATCCATCAGATGTAGATAATATTTGTGCAACTCAGTGTTTCTCCCTCTGTCATCTTGCTTATGACTGATTCCTTGTCTTTGCTTCTCTTCACAACTCTAGGCCAACCCTAAAGTGTGACAATCTTTTGCATCAATTTGTCAAATGTTCTGTTGTAGCACACTTGATGCAGTGCTCCTAGCTTGTCTAGGCAGCCTCAGTTAGGGGACGAACCCCTAATTGACTTATCAAATACTCATGAGCTTCTCTGGGTAAAGATTTAGTGAATATGTCTGCTAATTGTTCTTTTGTATTCACATATTCCATTCAGACTTCTTTGTCTTGTACTAATTCTCTCAAGTAGTGATACTTGATTGCAATGTGTTTGGTCTTAGTGTGCATCACTGGATTCTTAGAAATATTGATAGCACTTGTGTTGTCACAGAAAATAACAACAGGTTCAATGTTTTCTTCTTTCATGCCTATCAACAATTGTTTTATCCATACCAAGTTTGAACAGTTCACTGCAGCAACAACATACTCAGCCTCAGTAGTAGATTGGGAAATGCAATTTTATTTCTTGTTTGTCCAGGGGACTAATCTCTATCCAAGAAAGAAAGCTCCACCACTTGTACTCTTTCTGTCATCTATATTTCCTACCCAATCAGCATCTGTATAAATTTGGAGTTCAAATTTGTCATCCTTCTTATAATATAGACCATAGTCAGCAGTTCCTTTCAAGTATCTCATAATTCTTTTCACGACCATCATATGTGTTTCCTTAGGATTGGCAGAGAATCTTGCCATAATCCCAACAGCTAATGTAATATCTGGTCTGCTATGTACAACATACTACAATTTTTCAATCATGGATCTGTACAAAGTCTGATTCACTTCTGTAGCATCATCATTCTTAGATAACTTTTGTCTAGTAACCATAGGAGTTCCCACTGGTTTAGCATCTTCCATTCCAAAAGTTTTATGTATTTCATTAACATACTTGACTGTGAAATGAAAATTTCATTCTTCCTTTGATATACTTGTAAACCAACAAAGAATTTGATCTCACCAAACATACTCATTTCAAATTCAGTTTGCATTTCGTTTGAGAAACTTTTACATAATGCATCTTGTCCACCAAAAATAATGTCATCAACAAAATTTTTTGCCAACAAGATACCTTTACCTTCTTCATCCTTCATGTATAGATTGCTTGTGTCATTTGTTCTTGAAAATCCAATCTGTATCAAGTAGTTGTGCAACCTCTCATACCATGCTCTGGGAGCTTGCTTCAATCCATATAATGCTTTGTTCAGTTTGCACACCATGTGTCTTCTGTTTGGATCAATAAAACCTTTTGGTTGTTCTATGTAAACTTCTTCTTCTAGTATACCATTAAAAAATGTAGACTTGACATCCATTTGATATACCTTGAAATCTTTATAAGCAGCATATGCAAGCAGAGTTCTTACTCCTTCCAATCTAGCTACAAGGGAAAATGTCTCCCCATAATCTATTCCTTCTTCTTGTGTGTAGCCTTTTCATACCAGCCTAGCTTTGTTCCTAGTGATTTCACCATTTTCATTCATCTTATTTTGAAATACCCATTTTGTTCCTATAACATTCTTGTTTTTAGGTCTCGGCACCAGAGTCCAAGTATCATTCTTCTCAATCTGGTCAATTTCTTCATTCATTGCTTGTATCCGGTCTTCATTCTCCAATGCTTCTCTAGTTGTCTTCGGTTCAAATTCACATAGTAGACATGTTGGATCCTTAGTCTTACTTCTGGTCTGGATTCCAGTATCTTTGTCTCCAATTATCTTTTCAGGCTTATGATGTCTTCTCACATATTTTGCCAAAATAGGTTCAGCTGTTCTCTCCTCTATTTCATCATGTTCCTCAATAAGATTGTTAGATTCAACTTCAGAATGCTCGACGACCTCTTCCTGATACTCAACAACATTTTCTTGTAGCTCGGCATGTTCTTGTTCTCTCTCGGCACTGTTTTCTAGACGCTCGGTAGCTTTTGTCTGTCGCTCGACATTGCTTATCTGAGACTCAACATCAAGTGCAAGTTTGTTACTTACCTCTTCTTCTTCTTCAATGTACACAAAAGATCTATAATCTTCTGGTTCTCTTTTACTATCAGCTTCATTTCTTTCTGCATACTCATCAATTTTGACATTCACACTTTCCACAATTTTGTTAGTGTTAGATTTCAAGCACTCATAGGCTTTACTTTTTGTGGAATACCCTAGGAATATTCCTTCATCACTCTTAGCATCAAACTTTCCATTCCCAGTGTCTTTTAATAAATAACACTTACTTCCAAAGATTCTAAAGTATTTAACACTCGGTGCATGCCCATGCCATAATTCATAAGGTGTCAGATTTATACCTTTCTTGATCTGTACCCGATTAAGAGTGTAGATAGCAGTGCTTATAGCTTCTTTCCAATATTTATGTGTCACATTCTTTTTAATCATCAATGTCCTTGCACAATACCATTCTGTGGAGGTGTTTCTGGTGCAGACATTTGTGGTTTAATTCCTCTATCATTGCAAAATAGATTAAATTCATTTGATGTAAATTCTCCACCTCGATCAGATCTAAGACATTTCAGGTTCCTACCTGTCTCCTTTTCAACCTTAGCCAAATACCACTTAAAATATTGAAAAGCTTAAGATTTTTCTTTTAGAAACATCACATGCATCATCCTAGTATGATCATCAACAAATAAGATAAAGTATCTAGCACCACAGTAACTTTGTACACCCATAGGTCCATAAAGGTTAGTATGAACCAAATCTAAAATGTTTTCAGAAGTAAAGGATTTGCTCTTGAAACTTGACTTTGTCATTTTTCCTAACAGGCATTCCTTGCACATCACATTTTCAGGTTTCTTCAATCTAGGTAGACCTCTTACCTTTTTCTTCTTACTTATCTCTACCAGATTGTCAAAGTTAACATGACACAACCTTTTATGCCATAACCAAATATATCATCAAGTTGTGTAATCAAACATGTTTCTTCAAATAGGTCGAGATAGAACAAATTACCTCTAGTCCGATCTCCACTTCCAATTGTAATACCCCAAAAATGGGCTATAAGTTCATTAACCTCCTACATCGACAAATCAAACAAAATCGACATCAAAGTCCTAACCTAAGGCACATCTAACATCATCTAATCATAATTGATTATCTTAAATTCTGCATCGGGGAATATTCCTAGTAATATTCCTAATTACCTTAATTATCTTTAATTTAATGATTATTTGGTGATAAATCACATTTATCCTAAGTTTGATTAATTGAATATTTTCATATTTAATTAATTAGATTTAATATTTGCCACTTAATTGTGTAATTAAATTTAATTCTATTTATTATTAATTGTATTATTTAATTTTGACAATAAATCAAAATTCCTATCTTTAATTGATTAAATTCTTATTTAATTAATTAAAGCATGTTGTCATTATTTAATAATATAATTTTTAATAAAAGTTTGGTAAAATAGTTAATTAACCCATAAATTAATTATTTTATTTCAAAAATCAGTTGAGTTGAGGATAAATCACTTTATTTATTTATTTAATTCTTAATTATTATGCATATTCAAAAGAAACAGTTAAACTCCAAATTAGAAAATCAATGCAAGTTATTAACTTTTTGGAACTCAACATCCTTTTGGAGTTCAAAAAGCTGATCTAAACTCTAATTTGAGTTAAAAAGTTGTTTTTGCATGATTTTGAGAATTAACTATCTTTCATGATCAGATAACTCAAAAATCAAGATGAGTTAATTTGAGTGATTTATGGCTTTTATCCATGCACCTCCAAAGCCTTGGATTTCTATAAATTAAAGGCTTCAGCTCTTCACAAATCATCTCATATTTTTGCACAATCACGCTGGAGAATTGGAATTGAAGAATCAAAGCTCTTGCGAATCGACATCTTTGTGAGATCAATCTTATTTTTGCATTCATATTTCATATCATTCTTAGATAGTTTCATATCAAGTTTTTCAATAGCATAGATTCATATCAAGTTTTTATCATTCTTATTGCATAGAAAAATACCAAAAAAATAGAATAATTGCCTTCAATCTCATATCTAGATCAATTGCATTCAAATCCTTCATTTAGGTGTCGTCTAGGTCACTGATCTCGATTACAATCTGAGAACATTAATCTCGCACCTACTAGAAGGCAGTAAATCGCTTGGTTAGATAGCTTTCAATTTTGCACGATTTTGATTTTAGCTAACCTCTAATGTTTTACTGAGTGTTGTGTCTACAGATCAGGTACAATTTTCACACACACATTTCTGGCACCCACCGTGGGGCAACCCACTTTTGCATGCTGGTTTTGATTTTTTTGAGAGCTAAAACCCTAAAGTTTCAAAGATTTAATTTTATCTCTCAAATAGCTTAGATTTTTGGTTTGAAATTTTTTTTTCAGGTTGGTGACATATCAGAGAAGCTACAGCAAAAAATTTAGAATTTTCTGAGATGTTTTGAATTTTTAATAATTTTTCCTTGAAATTCTAGAAAAAATTAATATCTGACATAAATCAAAATATTTTTTGAAAATTTTTATATTTTCGGAAAGCTCTTTAAATTTTACAGGGGGTCCATTCTTTGTGTTTTAAATTTAGACATGATATCATAGCTCAAATAGTCAATTTATAAAAACTGGTATGTTTTGATAAAATGGGTCTCTAGGGCACAAATGAAGAGATTTTTCTAAAATTTTTGCATTTTTGGAAAGCTCTCTATTTTTTAGTAGGGGTCTCTATTCTGAATTTCTATTTTTGTGGCCAAAATCATATCAAAAAAATTAGATCTTGTTGACTAGGTCAAATGCAGCAAAAAAAAATAAAGTTTTGTGATGGGTATGCACTTCTTTTTTTTACATGGTTCAATGAATGATATGAGTTGTCATTTGGGTTAATTGCTGGTTATTATTACTGATAATAATTGATTTTTAGAGCTAACCCTATGGTTTTCATAAGTTGAATATATTTTGCATATCTTGTTTGCTTGTTTGCTTGTTGGAGAGTTCGTCACTTGCTTGCATGGAAAAGCTCAACAAAAATTGCTAAAAATCAAGTAAAATCTACTAAGCGCGTTGCGAGGATCCCAGGTATTCTCCTTCATCTAATAATATTTTGATTTGGGACTTAAAATAAATCTCTTATGTGTCAAGCTTGTGTGCATCTTTTCATGCTTTTGATCTATTTCTACACACTTGCATAATTGATACTAGGTTGTGAACCCTTAAGCATTCATTAAGTAGTCTTAGAATACTTGTGATTGATCTTGATTGCTATTTTGGGTTATTGGACTCGCTAATCCACCGGCCCCTCATTTCTGCCTCGTGGTTGCAATCTCAGTGCCATAAAGGGGAGGGGTCAACAGGACAGAAGCGTTAAGTGTTCCACTTGGCAACCCTTTTGTGCTTTTAGGAACTCACTTATTTTCTAAGTTGGGGACTCATTTTCAACTTGTGTGAGGTGTTAATTGTTCCACCTTGTGGACTCATCTCATATTCGCTTTAAGCGTTAAGTGTTCCTCTTTCTACTTTTTGGGTACTTTTGGTAGATTTACTTTCAGGAATATATCTGTGCTCACATAGTAATTAGGCCCTATGAACACTATTCGTGATTCTTGAGAGATTGGATTCCTAGCAAAATCTTTATTGACGACAGAATCCTTGTAGGTAGGGAGGATACTTAGTGCGTTTCACATTCAACTTGGTTAGTGCATCTTCTCTTATTGATCGACACATTCTCTCTCCGGAGAGGTTGATAGATCACGTAGGGTTGATATCACGAGCTTTGGTGAATCAAAATTGGTTAGTGCATCTTCTCTTATTGATTGATACATTCTCTCCCCGGAGAGGTTGATAGATCACGTGGAGTTGATATCATAGACCTTGGTGGAACAAAACTTTGTCTTAGCGTGTCGGATTAATCTGCTTGCTTTGTTTGGGTTAAAAGTGAAGAGGTGTCAAAACCTTGAATCTGGAGCCAAGTCCCCTTGTGGTATACTATTGTGAGTCATCTTTAGAGAGGGTTAACCGTAGCTGACAATCCCTTCACAGGGCAAACTGCGTTGACGGAACCTCAAGCGGTAATAGCCATTTTTGCCATGGTAGTGACAGCTGCTATATAAATGTCCTTGTGGAAGAAATCTCCACGGGTATGGTTCATTGTTGGGTTGTCAGATCTCCCTAGCAGCTCTTGAAGATTAAGTTCTCGGACTGTGTCAAAACCTTGGTGCGCTGGGATTGGAGTTCACCCCTTTGAATCATAAAAGTTCCAGAGTCAAACCATTACTAAAAACACTAGAGAGGCCAATTTTTCACTTTCAGGTATATGTGTGTTATTGCAAAACTTTTCAGAACATACACAATTAGTACTCTCAGGGATTAGCACAATTTGGTCACTTGATTGTTCATGCGCAAGGTTGCTTTTGCCCTTGTTCATTGTTTTCAGACATGCTTGGAATCACTTGCTTGCTATTTTGTGTGCTTATTTATCTACTTGGCTATTAAAAATGATCAAATCTGGTATAACCTTCAAAATCTGGACAGTACAATTTGCAAACAATCCAAAACTGAAGACCTTAAATTTTGCAAAAATTGACGTAAAATCTTTCTAGAGTCAAAAGTCATTTCAGGAAGTCAAAAGTCATACGAGTTTTGTCAAGTGTCATTTTAGTATTACCCAACTATCGTATGAGTTTAGCAACTGTCATTTCATAGACTACCCAGTGTCGTACGAGTTTGCAGAGTGTCGTTTGGAAAAATTTGAGAGAGTTGTCAGAAATTGTCAAATTGCAAGATATCCAATGTTTCCAGCCTAGTTCCAAAATCTGTCAAAAATATCATTGTGTCAGGAATAGAGCAATAGCTATTGAGAATTAGTACACATGTCTCAAAGAATTAGTACACAAGAGGAAGAAGCTATAATCACTGCTATGATGAAGTAGTTGCAAGCTATGCAAGTCCAACTTGACAAACTTGAGAAAGAGAAGGAATCTAAAAAGTTCTCCATGGAATCTCTATACTCTTTTCCATTTGATAAAGACTTGTACATGTCACCATGCCCCCGGAAAAAAATTGAGCAATATGATACCTCTTCCACGGAGAGTGACACATCTAGCTTTGAAGACTATGATGACTATGACGACAGACAATGTAATGATACCTATGACACCTCTGTTCCTAAGAGTCCTCCTCATCGTCCATTCTTGCTTACTATAAATGGGCCGTCACATTGGATAGATCGTGAGGGTGATCCATATGATTCTGATTATGAAAGAGACTTTGATGATTTCTATGCACAATACCTAGATGATCCATCTATTTCACTTGAGGAAGAGAAAGTTTACCACGTTGATTATAAACATGCATACTATAAAGATCTCTCCTCTAAGAACTCTCAGGCTGAAAATAAAAATTACACTCTCAAGCAAGATCATGTTAATGTTGGACCTTTGTCTTGTGATGGTTCCCTTCCATCCCCTACTTCCTCCAATACCCATACATTTCCTAAAGCTTCCGAGTCTTTCAAATCTTTCACAGAACCTTCATCTGACACAAGCCCTGATACTTTTCATGTGGTTCCCTATAGTTATCCCCTAGGGCTACCTCTTAAAGAAACTCAAGCTAACCTTCACTTGGCTGCAAAGACTTTCAATAATGATAAATCTAAAGAGCCTAAGCCTTCATATGCTATAATCCCTACTTCAGCTAGTCCTCCACCATCTCTTCCAAAGTCATCCATACAATCCCAACATGCTTCCTTGTCCTTAGAAGTGGCTCCATGTCAAGAGGACTCTAAAAATGATAAAGAAAAGAACATAAAGAAAGATCAAGATCAAGAACCCTCCATGTCATCCACTCCTTTTCCCGATGTCTCTTATTCACTTCATGGTTCTTTTGATCCTATACACCCTTTTTCATGCATTCCACCATGTCTTAAGTCTTCTCTTAAGCAAGATCAGGCTACTACTTACACTAATGAGCTTATTGACAATCAAAATGACCTTACTACGCTTGCACTTTCTAAAGATGATACTTCCATTAAGGTTGGTAAAAATGGTGTTCCTTCCAATGTTAAGCCTATTGAAAAATAAGAGAAAAATTATGCGCTTATGCTATCCGAAGATCCTTGTCAAGATCAAAGTCTTTCATCTTCTTGTTCTACCACTCCATGTTCACTTCCACTTTCTACTCTTCCTAAGTCTTTGCAAGCTTTGAACAATCCTATCAAAGAAGGTGCTCATATTCAAGATGTCCATGATCCTATTGAAGATCCTAATGCTCACTCTAAAGATGCTGATATCCTTGGTTGTCATATAGATGTTGATGAACTTATTGATTATCCTTTTGCATCTTCCACTTCCATCCTTGGACCTCTTCCACCACTACAAAGATCTTCACACCTTCCTTCCATCTTGGGTCTTTATGTCCCTTCATTTTCCCCTCCTAGCTCTCCTGATTTGTCATCCATCTTAGGTCCTTACATACCTCCATCTCCCATCTTTCCTCAAGATCAACATAGATGCATACCCTTGAATCCTTTTCATCCACCCACCCATCTAAACCAGTCATATCCTCCTCCTTCCACAAGTCCCAAGTCCTTTGGAAGTAACTTGAATGTTCAATACAAGAAAAAGAAGCAATACAAGAATCCATCAAAAAAATATCACCATGTCTCCTCTAATAGACATGGAAACATAAAGTCAAAAGAGATATCTAAGAAAAAAATTACAAGACAAGTATGGGTTTCAAAATCCATCATTGAAGATATTA
Organism: Chamaecyparis obtusa; assembly: GCA_027943335.1. Taxonomy (NCBI): domain Eukaryota; kingdom Viridiplantae; phylum Streptophyta; class Pinopsida; order Cupressales; family Cupressaceae; genus Chamaecyparis; species Chamaecyparis obtusa. The sequence goes on from BSBK01009944.1 coordinate 25,627, forward strand.
TCTCTAAATCATCAAAAGGAAATAAAAAGCCTACGACTATATGGATTCCAAAGTCTCTTTTGAAAGAGTCTGGTGTTGAACAAAAAGTGAAATTGACATTCAAGCTTCCAAAGGCTTCCACTACATCTCCTTCCAAAAATATTCTTCCATTTCATGCGCCTAAACCTCAACCTCTGCTATCCATTCGCCATATTCTTTCACGTATTCCTTCATTCACGATTCCTCCATCCTCTCACCACCCTTCAAGGTATGTGTTGACGTTGATCTTGCCTTCCTTTCCACCTACCTTTTTACAATCCTTCCATGCATTATCCTTTTACCTTCTATCATTTTTCCTCATTTTCCTATTCCTCCTATCTTCCAACCTCACTCGCTTTACATAAAACCTTATCCTCCATTTTTCTCTTCCATCTCCCTTTCCCTATCAGCATCTTTGAGCATATCATTTTGAATCCTTGGCATATCATGGTTTATCCTTTCAAGGAGCATTATCTCAAAGCTTTCCTTCTTCTAAAAAAGAAATTTAAAAAAATAAAATAAAATTGAAAATGTGCCCTGGTGAAACCTGGAAACAGGCGCCTTGGTAGCAAAAGTAAAGAGAAAATTTTTTTCATCCTAAGGTGAAAACCACTCCCTTGTGGCGCCTTGGATAAGTACCATGATGAAAACCTGGCAATCAGGCATCATGCGTAGTTCTTCTACATATTTCATCCATTTCATCTTCTCTCTTTGATCTTGACAATGTTGATCTATACACGAACATTTGGCTATTTTGTGAGTTTTCTGATGATGATCTTGCTTTCAATCCCTTCCTATTTAGCCTTCATATTTATTTTCCTTCATTCATTTTCACCTGTCGCTATCCTTTTCCCCTTTGGTCTTGATCTAAGAAAGAAAGAGTAAAACACGGTGCTATGAAGCCTCTTGACATGTCTCCTCCTTTGGACTACATCCTGTCCTTCTTTGGCATTATGCTTTTGTGACTTATCCTATGCTTGCCTTTCATTGCTTGTCCAAATGTGCTTTACATAACAATTTTTTCCTAGCTTGAGTATTCTTGAGGAGTTTTCCCTTGAGGATTTCTTCCCTTCATTCTCCTTCATTCTCTTGTCTTCCATCTCTTCCACCAGCTTGCCAATCCCTCTTGTTCTCCACCTTGCTAGACATTGGGACTGCACGATATGATCTTACTTGGGAGTTTGCAATGGAAAAAGATGCTATCAAGTATACCAAGTATCAGAATCAGTATCAGAACCAGTATCAGAACAATTATCAGAATTAGTATCAGAATCAGTATCAGAACCAGTATCAGAACCAGTATTAGAACAAGTATCAGAATGGGCCTACAAAATAAGTATCAGAACACCTATTGGGGCTACACCTTTCGCTTTAGTTTATGGGTCTGAAGCAGTACTACCTATTAAGGTTGAAATCCCATCACTTAGAATCAGAATGCATGGACTTGTCACTGATGAAGACTATAGAGTGTCTAGGTTACAAGAACTGGAATTACTAGATGAGCGCAGGCAAGCAACGTATGATCATCTCAGAGTATATCAGAAAAGAATGTCTAGAGGCTACAACAAGAAAGTCATACATAGATAATTTTAGGTTGGCGATCTAGTGTTGAGAGAAAATCCTAAAAATTAATCACATCGAGAACGCAAGGGGAAGTTCGAACCCAATTGGCTGGGTCCCTTTGTAATCACTGCTACTTTTGGCTCTGGTGCTTATCAACTCTCAACGACTGAAGGAGAACAGCTCCAAGAACCAATCAACATTCTCCATCTGAAGAAATTTTATGCCTAAGGCATTCAGTGCTTGGTAAAATATCCTAAAAAAATCTTAAAAATCAGAAAAAGTCCTGAAAAAATGAGCATCTTGGTGAAAACCTAGCAATAGGCACCTTGATGATTCACAAAAAAATTAAAAAAATTAAAAAATTCAAAAATTCAAAATTCAAAATTCAAAAAATAAAAATAAAAATAAAAATTCTTATTTAATTAATTAAAGCATGTTGTCATTATTTAATAATATAATTTTTAATAAAAGTTTGGTAAAATAGTTAGCATATTCAAAAGAAATAGTTAAACTCCAAATTAGAAAATCAATGCAAGTTATTAACTTTTTGGAACTCAACATCCTTTTGGAGTTCAAAAAGCTGATCTAAACTCTAATTTGAGTTAAAAAGTTGTTTTTGCATGTTTTTGCATGATTTTGAGAATTAACTATCTTTCATGATCAAATAACTCAAAAATCAAGATGAGTTAATTTGAGTGATTTATGGCTTTTATCCATGCACCTCCAAAGCCTTGGATTTCTATAAATTAAAGGCTTCAGCTCTTCGCAAATCATCTCATATTTTTGCACAATCACGCTGGAGAATTAGAATTGAAGAATCAAAGCTCTTGCGAATCGACATCTTTGTGAGATCAATCTTATTTTTGCATTCATATTTCATATCATTCTTAGATAGTTTCATATCAAGTTTTTCAATAGCATAGATTCATATCAAGTTTTTATCATTCTTATTGCATAGAAAAATACCAAAAAAATAGAATAATTGCCTTCAATCTCATATCTAGATCAATTGCACTCAAATCCTTCATTTAGGTGTCGTCTAGGTCACTGATCTTGATTACAATCTGAGAACATTAATCTCGCACCTACTAGAAGGCAGTAAATCGCTTGGTTATATAGCTTTCAATTTTGCACGATTTTGATTTTAGCTAACCTCTAATATTTTACTGAGTGTTGTGTCTACAGATCTTGGTGAAAACCTAGCAATAGGCGCCTTGATGATTCACAAAAAAATCAAAAAATATCAAAAATTCAAAAAAAATGAAAAAATGAAAAAAAATACAAAAAAATAAAAATGAAAAAGAAGAAAAAGTGCCTTGGTGAAAACCTGGAAATAGGCGCCTTGGTAGCAAAAATAGAATCTCTACCAAGATGGTGAAAACCTGGCAAACAGGCGCCACTTGTTCCAAAATGCTCCATCTATCAGCACAATCTTGGTCTTTCCCAGCTTTCAGTCTTGCTTTAGTTTGTACATATCTCCCGGTTTGTTTCTGCATATCTTGGTTTCAATAAGTCAGTTTGTACACCAATCAGCTCAAGCGTCTGTATCCTATCAATGTTCAAATTTGGGGGCAATCAATGTCATATCCTATGGTCTCCCATGTATCTTAGACATTTCCTATCCAGTCAGAGTCCTTTGAAGCTTCCTGTTGAGTCAGTCAGTCAGTCTCGTCTCTAGCAAGGATTTTGCATCTACAACAATCAAACATCAAAACTCAACTGAAAACAATTTGTGCTTTTCATGCTTTTATCTCCTTGTAGGCTTACTAATTCGCATTGAGATTTTTGCATATTGTGTCCCTTCGAGCTCTTCGATGATGTCCTTTATAGGATTTAGAGAGTGATGACTGGGGGCATAATCTTTTCTTTGTCTTCTGCTTGTATGTGAAAATCTAACATCTTTGGAACTTCTGGATTGAAATGGTGTCCGACTGTAAGAGCCTCTATCTCGAATTAGATGGCCATGTGTACCTCGACCATTGATACCCAGACAATTCAAGGAAGTTTGATCTAACTATTATCTTTTTGAGTAAGTTCTTTCTCCTACTATGGAACGCAATCTTGCCTAAGGATGTGAACGATAAAGGGTCACTACGGGTAATTCACATTGGATTTAGAATGATCTCTTGACTGTTTGATGTGTTTGTAACGCAAGGCGTACTCAGGTCATCACAACGTTTATGTTTTGATGCTTATACAAATTGCTATATCAAAATGGACATGATATTCAGGTCATCCTGGCGTTTGTGCCTTGGTGCTTATATCTAATCCAACATTCTGAAAATAAAATCAATATTCATATGTCCATGGTTGCCTAGCCAGGGGATGTTGTATTGGTTCTTGAGCGTTACAAATCAATATTCATATGTCTATGGTTTCGTAGCTAGTGGGCATTGTATTGATTTATCCGGTTACCTAAAAGTTCAATGATGATAACAAATCAACATATGATCAGTGAGTAGGTCCTAGGTCTTAGGTTGCATTTCATTTTGCATGTCTCTTTGCATTTTGCATGTTTGCATGATCTCACAATGATTAAATGAACTTCAATGCTTAAATGATTCTTCAAATCGCATCTTCAAGTCTAACAAGAGTTGAATCTCACACGAAGGTTCCTCCAATGAAATAGCAAGTAGAATCCTTTTTCAGGATCAAAATTCAAATCTGAGATCATTTATCTTATTCATTGCTTGCATATTCGACCTTCAATCATAGCAGAAATCCAGTATTCAACTTAGCTGATTATCTAACATCAAACTATCAAAATTTCAACTTGGTCAACTATGGTCAACTCATGGTCAAACCTAGTCAAACTTGGTCTTTTGGGACCTTCCAACGATGCAGAATGCGTTCTCGGACGTGTATAACCACTTCTCTTATCAATTTACATACTTCTAAACCATTTAACGCTGACTTCTCTTGTCAGATTTCAATTTTAATCTCGAAGGGGGCATGGTATTGCATATCATTCAAAGTCTGTAATCAAATTTGAAATCATATCTTTATGAAAATCATATCTTCCTCAGTAAACAAGATAACAATCACGTCTAGTTACTGATTCATCAAAAGTCCTCATCGCTCGGGGCAAATCTATCATCACTTGGGGCATATCAGATTCATCAAGATCCATATCAATTTGGTATTCTCCTAATCTTGTAAACTGTATCAGCTTTTGCAACCATCAGATCATAGTGTTCTTTCCTTGGTTCTTCGACAACTGAAGGGTTTGGATGTGATACTTGCTAGTTCTGCTAAGACAATCGAGTCTAGAACGGGTCACTCACTTCTTATCAATCCTAAGGTTCAGAATCAGGCATTTTGACACTTTTTCGCAATCATAGGTTTATTTTCTGCTACAGTGAACATTATCTCTGGTCATTCAGGACCTCCTATCTCAATATCTCTCAATTGGTTTCTATCTTGAGATCGGTTTATCTTTTGAATCAGTTTCATCTCTCTATCAAACACAGACTATCTTTGAACCACTGCGCTTCGCACAATAATTCAAAGAGGGGCAAAATGTAATACCCCAAAAATGGGCTATAAGTTCATTAACCTCCTACATCGACAAATCAAACAAAATCGACATCAAAGTCCTAACCTAAGGCACATCTAACATCATCGAATCATAATTGATTATCTTAAATTCTGCATCGGGGAATATTCCTAGTAATATTCCTAATTATCTTAATTATCTTTAATTTAATGATTATTTGGCGATAAATCACATTTATCCTAAGTTTGATTAATTGAATATTTTCATATTTAATTAATTAAATTTAATATTTGCCACTTAATTGTGTAATTAAATTTAATTCTATCTATTATTAATTGTATTATTTAATTTTGACAATAAATCAAAATTCCTATCTTTAATTGATTAAATTCTTATTTAATTAATTAAAGCATGTTGTCATTATTTAATAATATAATTTTTAATAAAAGTTTGGTAAAATAGTTAATTAACCCATAAATTAATTATTTTATTTCAAAAATCAGTTGAGTTGAGGATAAATCACTTTATTTATTTATTTAATTCTTAATTATTATGCATATTCAAAAGAAACAGTTAAACTCCAAATTAGAAAATCAATGCAAGTTATTAACTTTTTGGAACTCAACATCCTTTTGGAGTTCAAAAAGCTGATTTAAACTCTAATTTGAGTTAAAAAGTTGTTTTTGCATGATTTTGAGAATTAACTATCTTTCATGATCAGATAACTCAAAAATCAAGATGAGTTAATTTGAGTGATTTATGGCTTTTATCCATGCACCTCCAAAGCCTTGGATTTCTATAAATTAAAGGCTTCAGCTCTTCACAAATCATCTCATATTTTTGCACAATCACGCTGGAGAATTGGAATTGAAGAATCAAAGCTCTTGCGAATCGACATCTTTGTGAGATCAATCTTATTTTTGCATTCATATTTCATATCATTCTTAGATAGTTTCATATCAAGTTTTTCAATAGCATAGATTCATATCAAGTTTTTATCATTCTTATTGCATAGAAAAATAACAAAAAAAAATAGAATAATTGCCTTCAATCTCATATCTAGATCAATTGCATTCAAATCCTTCATTTAGGTGTCGTCTAGGTCACTGATCTCGATTACAATCTGAGAACATTAATCTCGCACCTACTAGAAGGCAGTAAATCGCTTGGTTAGATAGCTTTCAATTTTGCACGATTTTGATTTTAGCTAACCTCTAATGTTTTACTGAGTATTGTGTCTACAGATCAGGTACAATTTTCACACACACACCAATCAGTTCTCTAGCAGCATTAAATATTTTAGCTTGCTTGTGATGAAATTCCACTCGGTAACTAGTTTTTTTAAGCTGAGCAACACTTAACAAATTGTAATTAAGACCTTCAACCCAATATGCATTTTCACAAGATATCTTATCAGTTAGTTTAATCAAACCTTTTCCTCTAACAAGACATGGTGCATCATTACCAAATTTTACTCTTTTACCTCTGTAATGATGTAAGGTCTCAAACTTATTTTTGTCACCAGTCATGTGATGTGAACAACCACTATCAATAATCCATTTATCATTCTTGCTCACATAGGATATCAATGTAGTTTTCTCATCCTCATCAGATTCATCTTTCATTGCCACATAAACTACCTCAATTTCAAAATCATCATTATTAGTGTCAGTCTCTTTTTCAGCAATGTAACAAGATTTCTTACCTTTTCCCTTGTAGTCTCTGTTCCATCGATAGCTTCTGTCATCTTTTCTGTCTTTGTGTTTGTTTTCCCTTTCATCATCTTTATCCTTCCTGTCAGGACATCTAGCAGCTATATGACCAACTTTATTACATGCAAAACATATAATAGGGATTTTAACTTTATACTTTCCTTTTCCCCTTCTCAGTCTTCTAGCCATAAGAGCTTCTAGATCTTCTAGGTCTTCATCAGAAGTGTCACTGTCACTTTCAATATCACTTTCACTGATGCATCTTTCTTTTTCTTTCTTTGGCTTGTTCAGAACTAGCTGTGACTTAAAAGTAGATTCAATATTTCCAATACTTCCAACAGTGAAATTATCATAATTAGAGAGTTCAAAAGTAGTCAGCTTACCAACCAAACTTTCCAAAGTAAGCACATTAGCAGAGTTACATCTAGATTCCTAAATAGCTGAGATTTTAATAGCATATATAGGATGGATGGTTCTTAATACTTTCCCAATTATAGTTTCATCATCAATAGCCCCATTTTCTCCTCTAATAGCATTCACAACTTCTTTTATTCTACCATAATATTGTGCAATGTTTTCACCTTCTTGCATTCTCATTTCATCAAACTTACCTCTAAGACTCTTGGCCTTTGCTTTCAACACATTCAAGTCACCACCATAGATCCTTGCAAGAGTGTCCCACATATCCTTTGCAGTTGTGCAGTCCTTAATGTCCTCAAATTCTAAATAGCTTAGGGCAGATGCAATTTCCAACATTGCCTGATTATGTTCTTGCTTAGCTCTCATTTCTTCAGCAGTCAAAGGTACGACAAGTGAGACATAATTGTTCTCAGTGTAGTACTTTACAGAGTCACCAATACTGGCTAAATGTAGCTTCATCAAGCTTTGCCATGCAGGAAAATTTTTCTTATTCAGCTTCGGTACCTCCTTCTTATACATCCTGATCATTTGCTTCAAGCCCCTTTAAACTTGATATCCATCAACACTACTAATAAGCAACTAAGCTCTGATACCAATTATTAATATGATTTAGAACAATAGAGAGGGGGGGTGAATCAGTTGTTCTCAGGTCCTGGTGTATAAAATAATCTCAAAAACTTATCCTTAAATCAGATCCAAAACCAAAACAAACTTGGTCATCACTGATTCAATAATAGAAACATCTAACAATGCAGTCCACTACCCAGCTGTAACTTAACTTGTAAAACATAGTAATGTTCAGATCTAAACATTCACACAATTATAAACACCAGGATTTGTAGTGGAAACCCAATTTGGGAAAAACCACTTTGTAACATGCTACTATTATTTTCACTCTTCTGAAGTGAGCTCGGTAAAAAGCCAACCCTGTCAAAGGTTACAATACACACTGTCAAATGTGACCCGGTTAAAGGATTTCAATCACCCTGTTAAAAGTGAGCCTAGTCATAGGACTTACATACACTCCATTAGAATGCAACCTTGTTCAAAGGATTTAACATATGACTGTTAGGTCAACCTCTGTTAAAAGGATTTTGACTATTACAATGGTTAGAAAGTAGCAACAGTATTATCTGAAAAATATACAACTCACTTTGCAAATATTAGATCTGATTCCATACACTAATGTTGGTTTACTGACTTTGAAACTTTTCCATTTCCATCTCTGATCTACTCAAAACTTTTCTTCAAGCAATCACCAACATTCTCCTTCAGCCTTTTTTGCTTATTCAGTCAATAAAACTTTTCTCTTCCAGCATTCTCTATTCACCATGTGCATACATATCACAATGTTCAGGTTCCCTTATATTTTCCTCAATTAGGTTAACTCGTCTTTTTCCGCTCAATCTCATTCGTAGATCTTAGGGTTAGGTCAGATTCATTGAATTTACCCGCTTTATGTTCTTCGGATCCTTTTCTAGAATAATCTCAAACCTCTTAAAGATTTACAATAAAATGTTTTACAATACATTTAATGCTTCCAAACAATCAATAAATAAAGTTGACACGTTTTACATAATTCAAGAATTCAACAATGTCAGCTCCAAAATTAAATTCTCTTCAAATATAAAATTGCTGATGCTCGGTCAATACTGTGATTGTTCACTTGGTCTTCATGTAGAATGCTCGATCGATACTAAAATTATTTCCTCGGCTTACACTGTCTTCCTCTGCAATTTACTGATGCTCGGTCGACACTATAATTTTGCTCGACATATACTAACTCGGTCGACACTAACATCACTCAGCTTAAACATGATTTTCCATTCTTTGCTCGATTAAGCCTACTAGTTTAGTCTTCAGTCTTACTAAGATAAACAATACATTATCTCATCATAATGCAACATAGTCAAGTACAGTTTGTAGTATCAAGATAACTCAACCTTTCTCTAGGTGCTATTGTTACCAACCTTGCTTAGTCCCTTAGCAACACTCAAATAGATATAGTACTTTCCTAAGTAGCAATAGTTTTACGAATTAAGGTTTGACATCAATGACAATACAACAATTGTTTCAATTCAGTTTCCAACATAGACATTCCCCTGATAGTACATAAGATGACCGGAAGATAATCATAGAGTACCATTTTTATATGAGCGATGATAGATCGCACTCATCCGATTTTGTCCAACATTTCTTTGAGAATTATTTTGAGTGGGTGCGGGAAAATAATAAATTGTTATGGATAGACATCTCATTTGGTTAGATAACTGCACAGGTCAATTAAAAAATGCTCGTATGTTGTATTGGTTATGTAGAATGCATGTAGAGAGAGGTGTACCACATATTTGGAGTTTTTTTTAGGCCGGTCATGGAAAAGGGGAGCATGATGGAGCAGGTGCGTGTGTAAAGAGAGCTCTAGTTAAAGAGCAATTGAGGATTTCAAGTGTAGAAATCATTGATGCTCATTCTATTGTTGATTGCTGTACTTCAGCATTGTCACAGGAAGGGACTCTTGATTCAGCGGTGCACAGATTCTTTTGGTTGGTTGAGTTGGGCACAAAAGGAGATAGGTTGGATTGTCAAACTATGAAAGATTCTTAAAAAATGCATTCATTTCGAAGCTCGGATGCTAGTACATGGACCATTTGGACACGAGAGTTGGCTTGTTATTGTCCAGGTTGTCTTCATTGTGATTGGGATCAGTGTGAGTCAAGTGAGTGGGTTGATATATGGGTTCCACGTTATCTTACTCATTTATCTCTCACAATCTTTGTAATAAATAATGACATGGATTGTTCACTTAACTACGACCATCTTTTAGATCTTCTACAGCCATTACATTTTTTTGCATTGGTTGCACCACAAGGGAATGATGAGAGATCATATTACTGGTTAGCATGTTGTGTACGAGGAAAGCAGAAACTTGCACAACCGACGATAGATGATGATATGTTCACATATCCAATAGGATTACATGTTGTTGCGGGAACATGGTTGCGCACATATATGATTAGAAATAATGGCATTCCTGCATTTGAAGACTATGAGAAATACAAAACCATTCTCATGTATTCACACCTTGTTATAGCAGCCAATGTTAAGTTGTTGAAACATCAAGGAAAACCAAAGACAAAGGAACTTTGGACTATTAGTACTGCTGATCATGAAGTAATATTGAATACTCTCAAGCACAGAGATGACCCTTCACGCACACTTCAGTAGGTAAGTTAAACTCAAGTTGCAAGGTTTTCTATGTTTATTACAATTATGTTCAATAAATTAATTGTAGTTTTTTGCTTTATTTGTTTGAGCCAATAAACTTAGTTTTGTATGTGGATTGTAAATGCAATTGGATACATATATGATAGATATAGAAGATCGAGGTGTGCATTTGATTAGCCCATCTTTTATGATGGTGAACTTCACTATGCATTGTCTAGTCATGTTCTTTGGTTCGTTTAGTTACTTATACATGTTCATAATCTTTTTCTCATACCTATATAAACTTCTTATATTCTCTATTAACTTTTCTTCTGCCTTCCGAATGTAGGGATTAGAGCGAAAAGGACACTTATTTTTTATATATAGTTGTGTAATTTGCATATTTAGATGCCAAATTTTGTATATAAAACCAACAATCGAATGTAATGTGCATAGTTAGATGCCAAATTTTGTATATAAAAACAACAATCGAATGTAATGTGCATATTTAGATGCCAATTTTTGTATAAAAAACAACAATTGAATGTAATGTGCATATTTAGATGCCAAATTTTGTATATAAAAATAACAATCGAATGTAATGTGCATATCTAGATGCCAAATTTTGTATATAAAAAATTTGATGCAAAATTTGAAATATAAAAGAGCCCATGGGGTTGATTTGCAAATATTAAGAGCCCACATTTGTATCATCTTAATGCCATGTAAAGTGCAAAAAATGTGTTTCCTTACTATGAATGTTGTATCCTTATATAATTTGTATCATCTTAATTTTGTATCCTTATATTTGTATTGTCTTAATTCCATGTACATTTGTATCGTCAATTGATGTAATAGTTGGAGTCATTGAGTCAAAATTGGTCAAATGTGTCCAAAGTAAAATGATGGTTCCTTGGGGTGAAGGGATAGTGTTCAAAGATTGCATCTTGACACTGAATGGATTGTGCCATTAGCTCTGGTTGGGCAGGTAAACGCTAGGGACAACCCCGTTTCAACCATTGAGTCAGTAGAACGTTATGGACCATGCCGGACCAAAGTGTCTCCAAGGTGCACTAAGCACGATTGGGTAGCAAACTTTCAAGGATTAATTCTTGGACTTCGTTAGAGGTATTGGTGATCTGTGAGATGCTACAAGACCATGTTTCTGAAGCCTACAATAACCTCTCTTCATTCTGGGAGATTCAAATTTGTTTGAATTTGGCATGCCGGTCTCGCTTGATGCCAAAACTTGCAGTGAGGGTCAGTTGAAAGTTGCATCAGTGGGTTTCTTTCAAATAGTTCATCTTGGCACCAAATGGACTATGCCATTAGCTCCAATTGGGCGGGTAAACGCCAGGAACAACCCCGTTTCGACCACTGAGTCAGTAGAACATTCCAGACCATGTCAGACCAAAGTGTCCCCAAGGTGCACTAAGCACGATTGGGTAGTGAACTTTTGAGGCTCGATTCTCAGACCCTGTGAGAGGTATCAATGATCTATGAGATGCTATAGGACTGCATTTATGAGGCCTACAATAACCTCTATCCATTCTGGGAGATTCAAATTTTTTTGAAGTTGGCGCACTAGTCTCTCTCAATGGCAAAACTTGCAGTGAGGGTCAGTTGAAAGTTGCACCAATGAGTTTCTTCCAAACCGTTCGTCCCAACACCAAATGGACTGTGCCATTAGCTCTGATTGGGTGGGTAAATGCTAGGAACAACCCCATTTCAACCATTGAGTCAGTAGAACGTTCCAGACCATGTTGGACTAAAGTGTCCCCAAGGTGCACTAAGCACGATTGGGCAATGAACTTTCGAGGCTCAGTTCTCAGACTCTATGAGAGGTATCGACAATTTGTGAGATGCAACAAGACTATGTTTCTAAGGCCTACAATAACCTCTCTCCATTCTGGGAAATTCAAATTTGTTTAAATTTGGTGCGCCAGTCTCGCTCGATGTCAAAACTTGCAGTGAGGGTCAGTTGAAAGTTGCACCAATGGGTTTCTTCCAAACCATTCGTCCTGACACCGAATGGACTGTGCCATTAGCTTTGGTTGGGTAGGTAAATGCTAGGGATGACCCCATTTCAACCATTGAGTTAGTAGAACGTTTCAGACCATGCCGGACCAAAGTGTCCCCAAGGTGCACTAAGCACGATTGGGCAGCAAACTTTCGAGGCTTGGTTCTTGGACTTCGTGAGAGGTATCGGTGATCTGTGAGATGCTACATGACTATGTTTTGAGGCCTACAATAACCTCTCTCCGTTCTGGAAGATTCAAATTTTTTTGAATTTGGCGCGCCAATCTCGCTCGATGCCAAAACTTGCAGTGAGGGTCAGTTAAAAGTTGCACCAATGAGTTTCTTCCAAATCGTTCATCCTGACATCGAATGGACTATGCCATTAGCTCCATTTGGGTGGGTAAACACTAGGGATAACCTTGTTTTGACCATTGAGTCACTAGAACGTTCCAGATCATGCCAGACCAAAGTATCCCCAAGGTGCATTAAGCATGATTGGGCAACAAACTTTCAAGGCTCGGTTCTCAGACTCTATGAGAGGTATCAATGATCTGTGAGATACTATAGGACCACATTTCTGAGGCCTACAATAACCTCTCTCTATTTTGGGAGATTCAAATTTATTTGAATTTGGTGCCCCAGTCTCGCTCGATGCCAAAACTTGCAGTGAGGGTCAGTTGAAAGTTGCACCAATGGGTTTCTTCCAAACCGTTCATCTTGGCACCGAATGGACTATGCCATTAGCTCTGGTTGGGTGGGTAAACACTATGGACAACCCCTTTTTGACTACTGAGTCACTAGAATGTTCCAAACCATGTCAGACCAAAGTGTCCCCAAGGCGCACTAAGCATGATTGGGTAGTGAACTTTCAAGGCTTGGTTCTCAGACTCTGTGAGAGGTATCGGTGATCTATGAGATTCTACAAGACCGTGTTTCTAAGGCCTACAATAACCTCTCTCCATTTTGGGAGATTCAAATTTGTTTGAATTTGGCATGCCAGTCTCGTTTGATGCCAAAACTTGCAGTGAGGGTCAGTTGAAAGTTGCACCAATGAGTGTTTTCCAAACCATTCATCCTGGCACCAAATGGACTATGCCATTAGCTTTGGTTGGGTGGGTAAATGCTAGGGACAACCCCATTTCGACCATTGAGTCAATAGAACATTCCAGACCATGCCGAACCAAAGTGTCCCCAAGGTGCACTAAGCATGATTGGGTAGCGAACTTTTGAGGCTCGTATCTCAGACTCTGTAAGAGGTATCAGTGATTCATGAGATGCTACAAGAATGCATTTCTAAGGCCTACAATAACCTCTCTCTATTTTGGGAGATTCAAATTTGTTTGAATTTGGCACACCAGTCTCGCTTGATGCCAAAACTTGCAGTGAGGGTCAGTTGAAAGTTGCACCATTGGATTTCTTCCAAACCGTTCATCCCGACACCGAATGGACTGCACCATTAGCTTCAGTTGGGCGAGTAAACACTAGGAAACAATAATGGTTGAAGTTTGTAATCGAATCAATCAATGAAAATAAAGTTCTCTACATTTCTATAGTTGTGTCCCGTGGAACAGTCCAGGCAACAGTGAATTGATTAGAATAAATCTAATGTGATCTTGGCTTGGTTGTGATATAGGAACAATGTCTTGTGTTTGTTTACAAGTTTATGTAACTATTTCATTGTTTGGAATATCATTCCGATATTAGAATTGATTGATGTCAAGAACATGACTGACATTGTAGGCACACATGAATATAATGTAGCACATAAATTTTGAATTCACTTAAATGATGAATTACACGTGTGAACACACGTAGCACATAAAGCATACACATAAATTTGATTAAGTCATGAAGCATACATGTAGCACATATTTTATAAAGCATACAACATGAATTCACTTAAGTCATGCACATAGCCCATACACATGAATTTAGGTTATGAAGAATTTACTTGAATATACATGAATATACTTAAGGCATAAATTGTACACATGAGTACATACACACAAGCATATTTACATACTAACAATGAATAAATGAACACACAATTAATAAATTGGATCGAATATCAAGTTTCATTTATATCAAAATGAACAATAATTCTATACATATTTACATGTCAACATATCTAGATACAATGTGGCATATGCCATCTCAAAATGTGTCATATGCCATCTCAAACTAATAAGTTCAACTACAAAGGTTTCTAGGACATCCTATTCTACTCGTGGATCATCAAAATGCAGCCTCTTTGGAGTACTCTTTGGCTCTGATGGATCCTGCATTCAAACACAAAAGTGAAACCCCAAGTTAGATTAAAATTGAGAATCATAGTCAACAATAATAAATAAAATTTAAAATAAAATTGAATTCTCATATACCTCGCCTCTCTGTCTCCTCCCGTGGACAGGAGACCTAATATATGTCCTTGGTAGCGTAGGAACAATGCCACCAATGTCGACTTTGACCTATATATGTTTTCAAACATGAGATTGATCTATGGGTTATACTATTTAATGTTAAATACTTCCAATAGAAAATATATGTTTACAAAATAATTGAATTTACATTAAAACTTACCTAAGTTGAACTTTCTTTAGGAAATGTTGGTTGAGTCATCAGCGATACAAACCCTTGGCGTTCTACCTCCCTCAAACTAGGAGTGACCTACAAAAGTCAAATAGATATTTCATACTATCATAACTTGATCATATTATATATACTTGATAGTAAAATACACACAAATAACTTTAGAAATATACGTTCGTAGGGCTATCAATGCGAATGGATGTGCCTATGACTCTATCGTGACAATAGGGTCTCACGACATCATCAGATGCCACTCTCTGTCAAATAAACCATGCAAATTAAAAATGAGTACGCACAACTAACAAGTATACATGTATGCATAAATAAACTAAATTACTTAATTACCTTTCCCTTGTCAATTCCAGACACCTACACCCCCTCACATTGCCCCCCGGTGGCAACTAGTCACACCTGCATCAGTATGTAAAAGATGATCATAAAAATTAGAAAACAATGTACATATACTATTATCATAATTTAAAAAGAAACCAATGAGTACATTAAAACATATGTATTGTGGAAGTGTCAAGACCAAATGATATGGCCGAAAGCATGGACCCCTCCACCTGTGCCATCTCCTCCTTTGTCATCAACTGAACATAAATGTAACACATAAAAAGACATAAGTGAGAAATTATTATAAGGAAATTCTACTAAAAATACGAACAATAAAATTTAAATACAATGTAAAAAGTGAAGTGTTTACCCTTACCGTAATAGTGGGAGTCCATGGCTCTGTAGGCTCCTGATGCACATCTCCATGAGCTGCTTCAGTGCCTGTAGTGTGATGTGTAGAATCGTCCACATCGAAGGCAAAATTATATGCATCACTATCAGTCAGGAGACCTAAGCACATATTCTTTCATATAATGCAAGTGTGGGGCACACAAACATGTGAGTTCATGGAGGATGTGGAAGCACCAGAAGCATCAGGATGATGAGGCAATAATGTCATGCTCTGCATAACCAGGAAATCACTCAAGGTGTGAATGGCTCAAATAGTCTGCGAGTCAGCCTCAATAATAATGTCAGGATGCTACACTGTAGGAGGTGGTGAAATCTCAGGAGGGGGGACATATGTGTGGGATTTCACCCGTTGTGCCCATGGCCTATCCTAAGGCGTGCCTAAACCTACACCCTGGTTTGGTCTCATACTCTAATAATTCACCTTGTGACCAAGCACAAATTCAACATACACTTTTTTAATAAAATAAAATGGGACATCCAAATTTTTGTGAGGTGGTCTATCAAAAATGATCCACCAACAGTCCCAAAAGTTATCATGTATTGCTCTATTTGTGCACCATTTAATTGACAACTTGGTTTTTTTATGGTCTACTTTTAGACCAGTTTTAGGATCCACAAAAAGATTAGCTATGTCATGTTTTGTTATATTTAGGTTCATGACTTGATCATAATCAAGCCCATCATCAAATTGGGCATGCATGGAATCGCGCCAAAGAAGTGCAACACTATGTTGTTGTGTAAGTTTCTCCATGTTTTCAATAATTGAGTTCAATGTCGTAAACATGGGGCACAATGTGGGGATATTGGCATAGGTGGTTTGAAATCCTCTAAGTTCATTTAGATTATCTCCTATTAGATCTTCTAAATGGTGAGGGTTTGTGACATGTACATCTTCTGGAGGTGGGGGATTGTTGGGAGGTGGTTCTGGATTGTTTGCAGGATCATTAGGAGGGTTTTTTGATTCCATGTCTGGTAACAATGAAAAAACAAATAGATAATTACAATGAATTTTGAAAAACAATAAAAAACTCATTGCTACCCTAATTTTTATATAAAAAACTATAAATTTCTATTTAAAAATAATAAAAACAATAAAAATTAGAAGCTTTCACATACCTTGGGATTTAAGCAAAATCAGATAGGGGATTTGAAAGCCGATATCTATTTACCCTAGTTGCGTTCGCATTTTCACAATGAGAAAATGTTGAACACGCCTGGGGTACAGAGCTATATATTTACTGGCAAATATTAGATATCTGATTAAGCCTTTTGCTTTGGATTTTGGCTTGGCCAGGTGTATTGACACCCAAGCCTACTAAAAAGTAAACATATGCATTTGTGCGCTTTTGGACGAGTGAAAATAAGTTTTTTTCACATCACCACTTTTTGGCATACCATGATCCTGCACATACCGTTCCCAATTATTGGGATCTATATTTATTATTATCTAATCTTCTTGGTAGACTCCATGGTTTACCAAATTATCAGCTGCCCTATTTGCATCTTTATAAACATGTGAGATAGTGAAATTGCCTACCTATTTTAATATCTCCCATTTTAGTTCTATCTTCCCTTTGAGATTCCAGTTGGGTGTATTTTTATTGATCAATGCATGAATATAAACCTGAGAGTCACCTTCTATATCAATATTCTTAATCTTTTTCAAATTGCATAGTTTTACTCCAATTATTAATGATTCCAACTATTCCTCATTATTTGTGAATACACCCAAGTTTTTAGAAATTTCTCATATGTATGTACCACAATATTATGTAAATTATACTCCCATATATTTATCTACTTTGATTTCCTTTAGCCACTCCATCAAAATTCAATTTCCATCTTCCATCATTAGGATTAGTCCATTTAGCATGTTCTCTTTTTTGATTCCTAGAAAATGAATCTATAAGTGGACATTTAAAATAATTCCATTTATTTTGCATTCTTCCATCCCATTTACCAAATTTAGTGTTAGATTTGAATTTACATTTGATATTTCCTACTTCAATAATAGTTTCTTTGATATTTTGGTTAATTTGCCAACATCTTTTTGTTAGGATTAGAAAACAAAAATCTAACAGTTACATGCAAATATAACCAATAATGCAAAGGAATAAAGGACATAGAAGTAGAAGAAGAAGAAACAAAGATTTAACGTGGCTTACCCAATCTTGGGCTACATCCACCAAATAAAGAGTCCAATCTTATTATCCAGTAATTTTAGCCTGTTACAATTTGTGATCCCTTGCAACTGAATACTACTGCAAGAAGCTACAAAATTCTCATCATGAAAAACACTCTAACCCTAAGCCATTATAACAAGACTTATGTCAGTTAACAAGTTAACCCTAAAAATACTTAATGGCTCAACCTAGGGAAATGCTTGACAAATCAACTCAAAAATATTTGACAAGTTAACCCCATAATATTTTTTTAGGTTGTTTCCTCGAACCCCATGATAAATGACTAGTGTACAATACTTGCCTGATTAGTCACCACAAACCAACACTTTTTCCTTCTCCTTAAAGATCCATTGATTCCTTTATTTTCATATCTACAACACCATGATTTGATGGTGCAACGATCCACAAATTAGACCACAAAGCTTTGCATTTGATTTTTGGACAGCTTGTTATGAATCTTGTGATATCTTCATGTCAAGGCCTACTCTATTCAAATTCTTCTTGAAGAAAATCCCAACAATTAGTTGCATAAGGGCAATTTAATAATAAATGAATGCTTATTTATTCATTCTTTAAGCATAGTAAGCATCTAGAGGGACCTTGAAAACCAATTTTGTAAAGTAAATCCCCTGTAGGGATACACTTATGTAGGATTATTCATAGGAATGCTCTCATCTTAGGTATAACCATTAGATTCCACTATAAAGGGTATGACCATTTCTGATTTGTATGGATCACTTAATACATTGCATAACCTATTTTGCAAAGTATTCCCCTATTTTAGATATGTACCAAATGATTTCATCCTCTTTTCCATTGATCTAAAATATTATGTGATACAATTTTGCTTTTAGTGTTATTTGTAGATTGTATAGAATTGGCAATGTCATAGTATTTATCTATTTTTAGGAATTGCACGTGTTCTCATAATTTATTTCCACATATTTTATTACTTTGGACCCTTTCAAGAGTTTTAGGTCCTCAACACATTCTGTTGTATTGATAATGTCAATGATTGATTTATGAACATTCCATGAATCTAACTAGAATTGAGCCTTTTGACCATTACAAATTCTCCATATTAGATGATCATTTATCTAATGTCTGCTTTCCTAAGAAATACTCCAAACTATAGACCCATTGCTTGTATTTCTAATTGTTAAGATTTCATTAGGTTTTGAAGAATCAAGGTGTTTTCTTTAAAAAATTTTACACCATAGTCTACACGGTTCTCTATACATCCTCCATGATAATTTTTCTCCCAATGATATCTATGTTTTGTGCCTTCACTTGTCTTAGACCTTCTTCCCTGACTTCTCTGGGTAAACATTCATTTTCTCAATTGATGAATTATTTTTCTTCTTTTGCACTTTTCCATTTTTTTTAATAAGCCTTCCAGATTTTCTTTTACATTATGAGTAATCTTGTAATAGGACATTAAATATATTGGGATAGCTAATATAACTGATCTGATTATAATTATTCTTCCATCCAAAAATAACATTTATTTTTCTAAGAGCTTATCTTAAGTTTCTATGCCTCTTCATCACTTCCTCCTAATGAAGAGATCTTTAAGTACCTAGATTGTGAAAAAGCTACAATGTACAAAAAATAATTCTAATAGACTTACAAGAAAGTTCTCAACAATATATTATTTAACATATATATTAGTATCGATCTAACTATTGCACTTCCTCTAAATATTAGTTTTTAACACAAATTAAAATAATACAATATTTAAAAAAATAAAAATAAAAATACGCAATGTATGTAGACATAATTTCCTCATCAATGACTAGGCGAGAGGGACCGGTAGTTGTGCGGGGTCCAATCTTACACCACATTTTTACTATATATTGTGATTAAATAATCTAAATGTAAATAAAAAATATTTCAAATGTTGATAAAAATGGACCAATACTTGAACACATGAGAACTTATAAATGTTATATTAAAATAATATTAACAAGTGAAATAGATAACTTTTTGTCTCAAATAAAATATCATAGCTATCTATCATATGTGGGTCACTTAAAAAATAATATGCTCACTTAATAAAATAAGATGCCCACTTAAACAAGTATTGTTATCTTAGTGCACAAATACTATTCTTACGTGTACAACTATTGGGGCAGCAAAGCATATGCATTAGAATATTTCATATTAATAATTTGTTTGATCACAAATATAAAAGATGAACACAACCTAAATGCCTTGTATTTTCCCATAAAAATATAATTTATAGGAAAGCCAAAACACCCATACACGGTTGAATTGGATTTTTTTGTACAACTAAGCAACATGTGACTATTGGGATTGAGAGATACTATTAATTATCCTGGATCAAATAATCTATTTAGGTATATAAATAGCCAGATACTGGTTGGACAAACAGAGTTGTTGGCGAAAGCCAGAAATTTACACGATTTAATTTTTCCAAGCAAATCAATTCAAATCTATATGCTTGGGTATGAAAATGCTACAGAAACGTTCAAGTTATGTCGAATTTGATTTGGGTTTGATTCGTAATTCGAAATATTTGCTTTGCAGGTGGTCTGATCTGATCTGAGATATGGAGCAGGCAGAACTTACAACGGAGCAGGTGGGGCAAATATTTTTTCTTTTTGTGCAAATATTTACTCAGGTTATGGTTGTGTTTTAAATTATATGTTAAGGCAAATTTTCAGTCTTTTTGTGATAGTGTTCGTTCCTCAGGGTTATGAATATTTTACTTAATAATAGCTGAGTCATTTTTATGCTGATCTTCTGGCGGAGCCTATGTTCTATTGTTTCCTTGAAATAGATGTTGATCTCTCTCTATATGTGAACAATCGGGTTATAAAGCTGTTTATATGCCTACTTCTTGGGAGGTGAATGCAATGAAATTATTGGATTGAACAAACTGAATAACAGCACTCGTGTGAAAAGAAATATAATGCATGAACAGAATAACGGCAATACCTTGCCAATAAGAGCAGAATATCATAGATCTACACAGTATAAGTGAAATGAATGGCAATATTGAATATTAAATTCAGCCACTTTGAGGGAGCAATCTCACAGCTTGACGATGGAAAGAAAATTCGTGGATATGATGCCTCTACCTCCTGCTTATGGTGTAATTAAATTATGGGAATCCCATTATCACAATCAGGCTGGCGCTCTTATAATTATCAAATACGGTAGTTATCAATTTACCAAGTCCAAAGTTATGCATGCCAATGCCAATACATGTTTCCACTCTTCAAATAACTGTTTTACTAATGTTTTAGATTCCAATTGATTCTGGATCTAGCTTAGGTCGCTTTGCTTGAACTGAAATCTCATTCTTAATTATTTTTTTAAAATAAGATACATGAAAGATTGGATGTATTCTTATCGACTAAGGTAACTCTTCTTTGCATGCAATGTTGCCGATACCCTATAGAAATTTACAATGGCCATAACACTTGGGTGCCAATCAGTTGTCTTTCATTTGTTGCTTCAAGGACATCTACTTATGCAATTTTAGCCTCAGAAAGAACCAAAAAGAATCTAGCTCCTACTTCAGAGTGTTTCTTGCACTCATGCTGATCAGCCTACATTTTCGTATATTGTGCCATTGTCAGGTTCCTTTTGAGACAAGAGAGTACTTACTACTTTCTATTGGTCCATTGCTTTCAAGGATGATGTGATAGAAGGTATTCATGAAGTGTCATAAATGGGGATATTTTGGAGGAAGTATGTGGAAGGAAGTGTTATACCACCATTCTGCTAGTGGTAATCATTCAGTGCACTGTGATTGTTTATCTAAATCTAAGCAATGAAGGTGTTCCTTGAAGAATTTGTTAAGAATGTCAGTTTGGCCATAAGATTGAGGTTGGTAAGAAGAGCTATGAGCTAGCCGAGTGCTTAAACAAGAGAATAAATTAGTCCAAAAATGAGTGGTGAAGGTGGGATAGTGGTCACTTAGTATAAATTTAGGACTACTATTTATCTTTTGAACTATCTCCACAAGGGCTGTGGCAACTGTGCTTGTACACGGGTGAAATAATGTACACAAACTGGTATTTTGTGAGCCTATCTACCATGACTGTAATAACATTTTTTCCTTTTGATTTTGGTAACCTGTTTATGTATTTCATTAAGATATTTCACTGGTTTGTTAGGAATAGATAAGCGCTGCAAGATACCTGGAGTCTTGATTGTCTCAATTTCGTTTTCTACACATACCTATTATTTTGGCTTAGATTTCTGTACATTACCTTTAAAACCTTTCCAAAATAAATTTTGCTTGGTCCTGTGATATGTTTTGTGTAACCTTGAGTGTCCACCAATTGAAGATGCATGAAACTCCGCCAAAACCTTATTCTTGAGACTCAACCACTTGCAAAGATACAGCTTATTGTTATACCATAGAGAGTCACCCTTGCATACAAATTTATCATTGCCGAGTATTATCTAATGACATTCTATTTTTGTCTCTTCTACCCGATCTACTTTAAAACCATACTTACTACTCTTTGTGGTTAGGGACAGAAGAAATGTGTGCAGTGAACTCATGAAAATAGGAGTCCAATGCACTGGAGGCTTCAAAATAATTTAGATGGATTTTATGGAAATTTCTACGAGGACTTGTGTTGCATTTTGTAGCTACTATTATTCTATGATGAGTGATGATTCAATGTCAAACTGGTTGGTCCTGTTTCACTGATCTACTGCTTGTAGGCAGATGACAGGCCTTTATAACATGTACCTAATTGTGAGCTATCTAATATTTATATTTGGCATTTTTTTTATTTTCTGAATTTTGTGAGTCACCAAGTTCATGTCAAAATTGGGTCTGCTGAGTTTTATCAAGTTGCGAGTTTTCAAACTCTGAGGAGTGAAATAATTGTGCCACAAATATCAAAGATCCTTTTTCAAGCAATTTTTGCATGAATGGAAATTAACAATTTGTGGCAACTGCACTTACAGCTCTTGGGTTCAAATGTTTTAACTTTTGGATGAAATTGCATGAATGAATGATTTTAATGATGTCCATGAGGCCAAGCAGCCTAAGGGACCAGAGGAACTCACACACCTAAATAATTTCCATAATCCTTTCCAACTCCGATCTTCTTTTATGAATCTTGACCAGCAAACCCGCGGTTTGGTTGACGTTATCCTCTTCAAATAGACTGTTCATGTTGTCCACTTTCAAGATGGCTTCATAATTAGCACGAATATCTTCATAGGCAGTGCATTCCATGAGAAAGTGCCATTCGGTTTCAATTGCGCCCGTCCTACAAAACATGCAAGTTCTCTCCTCCCAAGCCTCTTGGGCCTCTTCCATCTGCCCATCTCGCACCTGAGATGATGTGATCCCTCCTCAATTGTGCCATTAACAGCCTTCCTTTCCCTTTAATAGAAGCCCCTAAATATGTTTTCTCCCCATGTTCCCCGGTTGAGTTTAACACTTGCATGTAGTAAGCCTTTTTTTGACCAATGTTATTAGTCCACATGACAATTTGAAACTTCTCTATGACAAACTTTATTATGAAAAACTTCTCCATGAAGAACTTATGGAAGTTCATCTTTATTATGCTTGAAGGAATAAGTTTGGATCCTTAAGACCAAATCTGTCTTGTCCATAGCAATGAAAATATAGGCTATTTAACATATAATCTTCCATTTGTGTTTTAATGCACAGCATATTCTTTAACAACTGACAGTACCTTGACTTGATACACAAATCAGTCCAGGTTTGTTGCTAACTTGCTGTTAATGAAGTTATGAGTTCTACCAAAATCAATTAGCTTTGCCACCCTTTGTTTCTTTATAATATCCGTGACCTAATGATGCATAAACAGGGTGGATGTTCCACGCTTTGCATCACAAACATGGGCCGTTACTATTCCAATCAACTCTTGACTGTCATACTTGCTGTTTTGAAGTAAAATATGCCGGAGAAGACTTGTTAAAGCTCCAATTTATGAGTTATTTAAGTGTGCATTTTGTACAGGAAGATGATTTAGTGAATTAAAGAGCAAACATATGATGACAAGTACTAGTAACCCATGAAATGACTTGGAGAAACCCAATGTGGGCGAAAACTTTTGAAGAGTGAGTTTCTCCTCCTCTTATAACTATCTCCCTGCTGGTATTTACAGGTGTACGGCCTACAAGAGGCCATCATGGACATCTTACAGAATTTTCCTGATGTCCAAACATTTATACAACATTGCCACTACTCTTAGCACCCCCAATTACATTTCAACACATCAAAGACAAGTTGGCTGCAGCAGATTAGCGTGATAACAATCTCACTCCAGTGAAAGAAACCCCAACCAGTGACAGAAACCCCAAAAAACATGTTTACAAGAGAGCATACAGACTAATGAGTTACAACAGTGCGTGATAGGAGGCCCATGTTAGCCATTTGACTCTTATTGTGTCATTGTTGTTAAGACTTTAAATTATCACTTACATATATCTGCAAATACTGGTGTTACGATAAATACCTTTCAACCGAATTTTCTCTAGATTCAGGTCACATACTTCAGCAGTGACATATATCTGTGATATGAGTTGATGAGTCTTGAATGTGCATTGTACAGAATGAAGTTTACAATAAAGCAGTGACATATATCTGTGATACGAGTTGCAAGTCTTCACAGCAATCCATTTATATCTTCAAAGAAAAATACAGTGACAGGAACGATATGCATACCGTCAAAATCTGGAAATGAATATTTGAACATTCTTTGCGATGTTGATAGGAACATTCCTCTGTCAATGGCAGTAAAAAGACAATTTCAGAAAATAGGTTTGGCACAATTCGACAGTTTGAATTCCTTATCTTTTTGTCTTCTGAAGAATCTACCGTTTATTGAAAGTAACGTTTTTTTCTGAAAACTTTGGTAGTCAAATTTCAGTTCTCAGCAATAATGATTTAGTTCGAAACTTCCTTAAGACCAATGTTGAATATGTATGCAAGAGAATTTTGGTTATTGGGTTGGGAAAGAATCGAAACAAGTGTATTCATGCGTATTGTGCCATTTCTTAGAAGTCATTATTCATCTTATGTTAGCGACACAACTTGGAAGATGGAGACAAATAAAAAACTAATACAGCCTGCCATAAAGGGAATTTGATCGGAATATCAAACTAATTAAAAATATCGTCTTAAAAAGGGGATAATAAGCATCATTATGATGATTGATAAGAGGATCATCATTAATCCAGTGTTCTTCCTAGAACCTGATTTTCTTACCATTCCCAACCTTCCATTGGAGACCCTTGATCATCAAGTTTCTATTGTTAGCTATATTCTTGCAAATGTGTGATCTATTGGGGATAGCATCAGAAAAAATAAAACTTTCCAAGGTAGGGAAGTTTCTAGAGTATTTGTTTAGCCAAATTTGATTCCATTCACCATTAGAGTGGTAAGTTCTCCATATCTGTTTTGAAAGTAAAACAGTGTTCATCAATCTAATCCTTGTATGACCCAAACCACCCCTGTTTTTTGGCCTGCACACTTTATCCCAAGCAATAAGAGACATTCTCTTTTTTTTCTCACAACTCGTCCAAAGGAAGTTTTTTGAATCTTTTCAATAGCATCAGTATATTTACTTGGAAGTTTAAATAAGCTAAGAGCATAGATAGGAATACTTTGCAAAGAAGCCTTGAGAAGCTGGACCTTACCAACTTGGCTTAGGAGAGTGCCTTCCCATCCTGCCAACTTTTTATTGAACTTGTCCACTATAGAGCTCTAGAAGGAGTCTGAGGGGTTGATGCACAAGGGAAGTCCTAGATACGTAGCAGGCATAGTGGCCGTCTGACATCCCAAAATCTTACTAATTCTCAATTGTCTTTTGTCAGGAGTATTTATAAAATAAACACTACTTTTGGCCCGGTTAATTAGCTGACCAGTGGCAAGGCCATACTTATTTAGGATATCCTTAAGAATCTTAGCTTCTTTAATGGAAGCCTCCCCCATAATAATCGAGTCATCAACAAATTTTTGGTGAGAGCAGACTTGAGGAAAGGACGAGGTGTAAAGCCCTTTGAAGGACCCATTGTTCACCATGTGAGAAATATATCTACCCATCCATTCAGCCATAATTACAAACAATATGGGAGACAAAGGATCCCCTTGTCTCAGACCCCTTGAGGATTTGCCATTGATCAAAATAGAGAAAGTAGCAGTAGAAACCTGTTGCATAATCAATCTGACACTTTTAATATTGAATCCAAAAGCCATAAGAATTTTCTGAAGAAGAGCCCAATCAGCTCTGTCATAGGCTTTAGATAGGTCCAGATTGAGGAAAAATCCTTGCCTCTTTGCCATCGTTAAGGAATGGATGTTTTCATGGACAATAATGATGGAATCTAGAATTTGTCTCCCCACCACAAAGCCATTTTGTTGGGGGGAAATGAGAGCGGGGAGCATTATGAGAATCCTGGAAGTCAGGATCTTAGAAATAATTTTATAAAAAAAATTACAAAGGCTTATGGGATGTACCAGATCTAAAGAATTAGCGCCAACAACTTTGGGAATCAGAGCCAGGAAAGTACCATTAATCTCCTTTAAAATATTCTTAGCCGCGAAGAATTCCTTGATAGCACAGGTGGCATCTTTTCCCAGAATGGACCAATACATCTGAAAGAAAAACATAGGGAAGCTATCTGGACCAGGGGCCTTATTGCCCTCAAAGGAAAAAAACAGCTTTCCTGACTTCATCCTCAAAGGGGATATTCCCAATAGCGGAGTTCTAATCTTCATTAATAATATGGGTGACACATTGAAGAAAATCCTCTTGAGACTCTTGGTTCAGATTGGGATCATGAGAAAGAAGATCAAAAAAGTCGTTTCTAGCTTCCTGTCTGATTTTATCCTCATCATTAATCATTCCATTATTCACCTTCAGATTAGCTATTTTGTTAGTAGCCTTGTGTTTCTTTGTAGTCATATGAAAATATCTAGTGTTCCTGTCCCCCTCTGTCAGCCAGTTAGAACGAGCTCTCTGTTTCCAGAAAGTTTCTTCCTTGGAGACAATATCATGGTATCTCTTGAGAATATCATTTTCCTCATCTATCGATATGTTTTTATAACCTTCAACTTGGATCTGATCTTGAATATTTTTAAGGTCATCAAGGATGGAAGCTTTGGAAGAGAAGATATCTCCAAAGCACTCCTTATTCCACTTCCTTATGCAATCCTTGACATGTTTTAGTTTCTTAATCACTCTGAACATAGCAGTCTCTTCCACATGGATCTACCACCATTCTTTTATTTTATTTTCCAACTCAAGATGCATAGTCCACATCTTCTCAAATCTGAAAGGGAAGCACCTTCTACTTTTAATAGAGTTAGCCTGAAAGAATATAGGATAGTGGTCCGAACCAATTCTAGCATGAGTAGACAAAGAACAACAGTAATGATCATACCAGTCATTGGATATAAGAGCTCTGTCCAGACGAACTTGAATCAAATCTTGCCTAGATCTTCTATTTGTCCAAGTATATTCAACACCAAGAATATCCAGATCATGGAGTGAATGAGAGCTGATGAAGTCCATAAGGTTCAATCTGCTCTCCAATTGAGAAGGGCACCCACCATACTTTTCCTGTTCCCTAAGTGGAGTATTGAAATCTCCTACTATTAACCAACTATTATCTTTAAAACTAGATCTGAGCATAGACAACTTTTTCTAGAATTTGTTTCTCCCTTTTAAAGTATTTGGAACATAGATATTAGTGATCATCTAGGAAGTACCATCTTTAATATGCTGAAATCCAATACATGCAATGTTATTATCTTAGATAATAACATCCCCTCTAATGCTATTGAGGTTCCAGAAGGTAGCAATACCACCTAACGCACCCTCTGAGCTGCCTCTACTAACCCCACCATTCTTAAACATCTTAATTCTTCCACCTTATCTTTACTCATCTTGGTTTCTTGGATCAGAAAAATGTCTTGTTTATGATCTCTTATCATATTCCTAATAATATCTTGCTTATGAGGATTATTCAATCCTCTTATATTCCATGATATAACTTTCATTTCTTCTTTAGAGAGCACACCTCTATGAGGGTTTTTTGTGTTCCATCTGCTAGGTTTTTATTAGCCTTTGTACTTCTCTTCTTAGAATTCGAAGGTCTGCCCAGCGACCCTGAGACCTGACCTAGATCTGCAACCAATCTAACAGAAGATCTAGTATTCTTGGGGGTTTTTAGGCCTATCTTATTCTTTTTACCTTTAGGTTTACTGTGTTCCGGTTTTGGGGAGAAGGACACACAGGTATCCCCATTCTCCTTTCCCAAAGCCCTGTTTATTTCCATAACATATCCCCATTTTTCAGCTTCAGGATAGGAACTCTTCATCACATCCACAGTATTTTGTGATAGGTCAGAGAGGCTAGGATCCAAGATAATACAATGCTGGGCTTCCTGATACGAATCTTCAAATCCCTCAGAACTAGATGTAGAATCCCCTTCCTCTTCACTTGATTTTGGTATCTCCCCTTCCTTAGGAAGATTGGACTCATCTAGAGGGGATAGTTTTTCCCCTTCGTTACCCATCTCAAAAGAATCTTCCACATTTTGAAGTATAGAATCAACATCTTTAGGGTTAGAACTTTCTTCCTCTATAGTGTTCCCCTGTTTAGCACATTTTGGGATTTGTTGAACCTGTAAAGTTTCCCTTCCTTCTTTGGTGATCTCCTTGACAGATTCTGCTGGTTTGACCGTCTCATTTTGCTCTTTGGCTTGCCAAACTTTCTTATTTTTTTGCTTTTTGTTTTTCTTTTCCTTTATTATTTTGATACACCGACTATGCAGATTTTTCGGTTACAAATGTGAACAGTCACAAACATAAGACGATACCAACATAATGGAACTGGTGTCAAAGAAGGTGAATCAATGGAAATAAAGAGAACTGACCATATCATTAAAGTAATCAATAACCATAATGTCGCGAAACCAAAACGGTAGAAAATGAAGTGATGCCAGCAGTGATGACACCACATCAACATTTGCGTGGAGTTCAAGTAGGCCCAACAGAGACGATGCCTTATAATCATTCACGTGGAGTCCAAGAAGACAGAATACAAACAAATAATGATAAGGAGGAACCTGATGCCAATGAAGCCTTTAACACACGATGTCACATTCACATCACTCAATCAGAAATAAAGAAAACATACAGGTCCTCAATAGATATGAAAATTCTTCATAAGTGAGATGTTACAGAAGACATAGCACGTCTTTAGCCAGCAATCAACAGGTACAAAAAAATGTGGAGACGAACATCACAGGTAACAAATCTATCTTGCAGCTACTAAGAATTCAACATGTTTATCCACTCCCAGGCATTTTCCAGAAACAACTTCCAAAAGAGAGAAGTTGCCATTCAAAGAAAGACCAAATAGACCCCAAACTTCCCTGGCAAAGACAGAGTAAAAAAAGACATGGGATATGGACTCACAACAGAGGCAAAAAGAGCAGATATTTGGCTCACCATTTGGTTTCTTAATTGGCAGCCTGTGTAGAAGAAGGCGCCACATGAAGAACATGATTTTAGGTTTGACAGGGGTATGCCACAAGTTCATAAGGTATTTGCTCCAATTGGGGTAATCAATATTTAGGCTCCACTTGTTATTCAGGTGATGAAAGATTTCATTAACACCAGCAAGAATTTTATACACATATTTGGCTTTAGTGTCACAAAGGGGGGTGCCATTTGACCACTTCAGTAGGGACAACCTATCAACAGTAGCACTACAGGACCGAGGTAGTTTAAGAGACAGACAGGCTTCCTTCAGAATGGCATAGGTCCTCCACTGAGAAGGGGGGAGTTTAAA
This sequence comes from Chamaecyparis obtusa, assembly GCA_027943335.1. Lineage (NCBI taxonomy): Eukaryota > Viridiplantae > Streptophyta > Pinopsida > Cupressales > Cupressaceae > Chamaecyparis > Chamaecyparis obtusa. Next base: position 55,406 of record BSBK01009944.1, read on the forward strand.
TCTACTCACAAGCTCCTGCCAACTGGAGCAAGGCAAGAGACTTGTCCCCATTGTTGATGTTCCACCATGTAGACTTCTCCCCATAGATATTATTGCTTTGATAAAAAATCCCATTTCCTGACACAAAATGCCTAACTTCCTCCCAGCTCTTCCAGATGGATTGGAAAACATTAGACCCTGCAACTCTCAACTTCATCTTACCAGATAGGAGATCATTTATATGCAGTCTTTTCCAAGTTTTTTGCATGGGCAGGTGTAGCTCTGCAGATATTGCTCCTAATCAGAACCTTCCATGGTTCATTACCTTGTGTGGCTTTGGAAACCCATTTGACTGCTAGAGCAATGCCTTGCCATCTCAGGTCCTTCAAGCCCAAACCACCCTGATCTATACTCCTGATGCACCAATCCCATCTAATTGCATGCCTCTTTTTGTCGCCCTTACCACCAGACCACAGAAAGTCTCTGATGGTTTTTTGGATATAGTTAATCTGAGATTGGTTGAAAAGCCAAGCTGAGGAGTAATAAACTGTATATTCAAATAGTATCTTCTGACAGACTTGCAATCTCCCCACTAGGGAGAGGAACTTGTTATTCCATTTGTTTAGCTTCCCCTCAATTTTGTTCTCGACCCACTCCCACATTGCTTTCAAGCTAGGATTCACATTGCTTTTAATTTTAATTTTATTTATATTCTTTTTATGTTTTAATATTATTATTTATTATTAACTCCTATGTTAGAAAGGGGACATCACAGTCACATGTCTTCATCATGTCTGCCCTTTGCACTGGTCACAACCTTTCAAAATTACCACCCTCCAAAAGAGTCACAACCTTTCATAATTATCCCCTTTTGAAATAGTCACAACCCTTCATCACTGCTGTCCTTTGAGAGAGTCATAACCTTTCATAGTTACCATCCTTTGAAAGAGTCACAATCCTTTGCCCTTTGAAAGAGTCACTTCCTTATTTTCTTCCCATTCTTTTCTTCTTCCATTGATCCTTCCTTAATTCATATGCTCCATTCTTTCTTCCTCCTTATTCCCTTTCAAATGAGGTTCTCTTCTCCCTTTCATATCTCATGTTTATTTCATGCCTTTTTGCCATTCATTAAACTTTAACTAAATTTCAATTATTTTATATTTTAATTTCATTCTTTGGTATTTTTTATTTAAATGTCACTTTTATTCTTATATATTTTAATTTTATTATTATTGTTTATTCATAAATCCTATTTCAAAAAGGGCGCATTACATAATCATCTACAAGCATATGGGCCTCAGCTCAACACTGGACTTGCCGTATTCAAAACCCTAAGATTATAGAACAATAGTTCTAATTTGGGACAAACAAAAAACATAAGAAAGATACAAGAGAAGAAGCTTCAAAATCAGAAAACATAATCACAATACATTGAAGTCCAAGTTGGATAAATCAAGGGAAACAAGGTCACCAAATCCTCCTGCTTAGCACTTACTCAGGCAACTACTGTAGCATTGGAGCTCCAATCTTTAGAATGTTAGCAACTCCTATCTGTTCAATTGAGGCCTCTCAGTTTTATGGCATTTTTGATTTTACATATTTCTCCTTGGCCACATAGGTCCTCAAGGTAATTATTTTGGAGTCACCGTTTTTGGTATAAATTTTACACATATACTTATTCTCAAATTGTAGAATCAAAATTGATAATTTAAGAGATTCCCCTTTGCCATAGAGAATCTTAGGGTACTAGTCATGGTTACGATAGCCACATTTTAAGTTTTACATAAATATTAATGAAAGGATTCCAAAAGCTTAGCACCAAGGATTGTGGCTCAAAATATTAAGGATATCAAGTCATCCTAGTCTAAATTCAACGCATGCTCACATAAACATGACATAGTAGAACTACACAAAAAAGTACCCTCTTATATTCTTCCTTCCACTGTCCTTTGTGGTTCTTCTCCAACTCAAGCTTCCATTTTCTTATTCTCTTTCAATGTTTCTTCATTTGATCTTCATCTCTGTTGTAGTTAATACTTCTTTTTTGCTAGTGTCATCTCTAGGCTATCTAATTTATCTATATTGTTGGGAATTCTCTAAAAATCAAGCTAAGGAAGTAAACTAGAGTATGCATAGGAATGTATATATATGTACATACATGCATGATCTTGTTTATACACAAGTGCATATGTGTGCCTGTATTCATTTATATGTATTCTCTTTCTCTCTCTCTAACATACAGAGAGAGAGAGAGAGAGAGATAGATATATTAAAAAAAGTTATGATGATGGTAATTAAACTGGCTGAGTATTTAAATTACTCCAAAACTCGGGTTCTTTATTCAATCACCTTATCATTATCAATTCTCTTCAAGGTGTTTAATTAGACTTTACAAATGAAAAGGATTTAACAAGAGAAGGCAACCTTGACTAGACCAATTGTGTAATGTCCCCAAATTAGGAGAACCCAAATTTTGCCCTAGATTATAGTTTCTTTATAAAAGCAAGTAGGGTTTTTAGGGTACCTTTTTGTTTTGATTGAGATCCTGCAAGTTAGTAAACATTATAATCATAGTTCATAATTAGACATTCTTGAGTTAGGAAAAAACATATATCAGATTAATAGATTGCTTGAATCAGATTTTTAAAATGTCCCAACCATAGTAGTAAAGTAGGGTGATATGATGAGATGCCCAAGGGACCCCTACCCTAGGCCCAAGAGCGGATATACCATCCCTCTTAGCCTCATGTGGCCCTTGTCATAGAGATGAGGTGGCATACCTAATGTGGTGTCCTATCACCATTCTCCTCATCCTTGTCACTTCTACCTCACCTCCACTGGTTGAGCATCCATATGCATTGGTTCACCTTGATAGGGGTTGTGAGGATCATTCACAGCGGGTGCCCTGAAAGTCCCTCCTTCCTAAGCTCAAAGGCAGTCCCCTTGTCCCCCTTTGGCCCCATGGGTCTCCTTAGTCACATAGCATGGGGTGGCGTGCTTAGAAGGTGACCTCATTACCATTTTCCCTACTCTAACTACCTCATTTCCCCCACCATGGCTAATTGCAGCAGAAAGAAAACATACTTGATATTTCATGCATAAATTCTATATTACAGCCTTCATGAGTTATCAGTAAAATACATATTAAACCACTGGTATACATGTGTATATATCTGAATATGTATAAATACGTAATATCATATCACTAAAATGCATGCAAAATCTAAATGAAGATCAGTCATTTAAAACATTCATTATGCAATACTTATTTCATATGATACTCCTACCAATAAATTGCTGTTCTGAAATTATTGTTTAAAATCTGTTCTTAATGTCTTCCTGTCTTCTTTGCCGATAATGTCTGATGATGCCTTTTTGAGATGTGTTTGTCTATCTATTTATATTCCTTGCCTGATAGGAAAGGATGCTATTAGGGAGATGTGTCCCTTAAGATTACACCTCTTCATAACTTGAATTTGTTAATTAAAATATTCATATGCCTTAACTGATTCCCTTTAGTCAATATCTTTAGTGCTAATTAAGTCTTTAATTATTCATGTGATCGCTAGTTATTCTTGTATCGATATTCTTGAGTCCGCATGTGTGGTTGATCTTTCTTAGTGGCGATTGACTAAGTCCTCATTCTTTCACGATTTAATTTAACCAGCTGATAATAATATTATATATCAGCTGTTGATGATATGTATTTTCCAATAGCCATATGCTATCGTTGGTTCTCGACCATCAGTGATGTTGCAATAAATAGTGGAATTGAATTGTGAAGTCTTACTCTAGTAAGACAATTTCATATTTTGTTGTCTATTCTTCTGATGTTGGGTCGGGGTCATGACAAATTGGTTGATTGGAAACTAACAATTACGACTTAACACTAACTTGACTCTATGACTGTATTGCAATCAAACAAACCCTAAAAGGTTTACTTATCTCAAGGATCCTTGGCAATGATGGCAACTTTGATCTCTTCCCATGTCTGTGGCCCTCTCCATGATGATACTCTCCCTTCCTTTTTCGAGGTGATCGAATCCCTTGCATCCACTTAGACACACAAAGGTAGTTAGACATAATCTTCTTACCATACTAGGTATCTATATGGTAAAGCATTAGTTGCTACAATTTACACCATTAATTCCATTAATGCATCAATAGATGTTCTAAATAACTTCAAAATTTCAAATAACATCATCACATCTTCAATTATGCAATTTATAAGCAATTACATAAAAAGTTCTTAAAAAAGGGATGTAACATTGACACATGCAGTGAAGGAGAACACCTCAGAGGAAGCACAATTTGGGTGGAAATTGAAGCTAAGTTATTTTAAGGTCTTTGGCTCTCTTGCACGACTTTAAGTAGGGATGTTGTAATCAATGAAGAGGCTGTGTCTTTTCAGCCATCTTTGGACATCAAGATTTGCAACAAAACAATTTAAGAAATCTAACAGATTTGCAACAAACAACAATCTTTACCATATTTGAAACATAAACAAGCAACTTAACCCAACTCATTCCAAACAATGACAATCAATCATATTAAAATAACATGGATCTAGTAGCTAATCAACACATGAATTACATAGAATGAATCAAACTCTAACAATAATTGATATTAATCATGATTAGATCTCTACAACAAAGGGCTTTTATGACACTCATTATAACGACATCAAACAACACCTACAAATCTGCAACAAATGATGCACTTATAGAAAGACTAAATTGTCTTGTAACTTGAAACTTCAATGCACTCCTTGAGTGGGAATATCACTAAGAATCAAAGGGTTTTCAAATCCTCTAAGTCCAACTATCAATGTGATGCCATCCATTGATCGTAGTTGCCTATTGATTTTCACTCATAGAAGATCACTTGAACACAAAGTGCCTAGAAGATATTATAACATAACATGGATTCTTACAATGAAATGTTTCCCTAGTTTTACTCCACCCAAAATAGCAAAATAGTCATCCTAGACCTAAAATGGTGCATGTTGATGTGAGTTTTGTTCCACTACAACATGTAGAATCAAATACTCAATGTTTTGGAGTGAAACATGAAACACTCAATCCTCTCTTGATATAAGGTCATCTCTCATGCTAAGCTTGCAAAGTAAGATCATGCAATGACTTCAAAGTTCTTTTATTTGTGGATACTTGCTCAATGAAATAATGTGATTTGCTGATAATCACTTGGGGACTTATGCTATTCAATCAATAGATATCAACCACTTGCACTTCTAAAGATTTGGCTTTACAATGTGCAATGAAAATATAGTTTTTGATCTTCCAACATCCACTTCAACTTCAACTTAAACTTATTAACTTCAACTACTTCTACTCCTAACCATGAATGCAAGGAATCATGGGTGACTTGGACTCTACTAGATGTACCTTAATCAACGACTCTACCCACCTAGTGCAAGCTTCTAAGGAACACTCAAATGGTTTTCAAATCGATATCTCTTCTCCAATCCCATCAAATGGATGCAAACTAATGATTGAATATCTATTGAAGTTAAGTGCTTTCAATCATTGGCTTACCACACAAGGCACACTTACAATCAGCAAGAGGCTAGTGGCCCAGATTTGTCGAGTCAAGCAAGTAAACATCCACAATTACTTTCATTCAACTAAACTAGTTCAACATGAAAAGAAATCTACTCCAAGTGAAAGCTTGAGGAAACCATGCAACACTTCAAAGCAACATTAAGTAATTCACCATGAAGAACCAACAACGAATTATCAATCACCTTGAAAGCATTATAGAAACAATTTGATCAAGTCTCTCTCTTAGCTAGCCTACTGTATTCTCCTACTCAAATCTCCTCCTCTAATCTAATGAATCTAACTCTTTACAAATGAGAAGGCCTTGGCCTTTTATAGATGTCCAATTACAATGAAGGGCCGATATTGATTGGAGGTCAAGGGCTGAGATTGGTCCCCACAAACCCTAATTAGGGTTGCCAAACTATCAACCAATTACGTGAGGGCACCAATTCATGGGCCAATGATAAAATTACAATGATTTTGATAGCCAATGAGCAAATAAGACACTTGGCATGATTTGATTGCTTGTACTTGAATCTGGAATTTTCTGATTGGAGAGGACAGCTCAGTGCCACCTCATCATCCTTTTCTTGTAGTTTTTTTGAGAACATGTGCTTCGAATCCTGGCTCGTGGAATGTATCTGTTAAAACTGCAAATATTTCTTGCTCGATTGTTAGAAAGTATCTTTGGATGAAGAGATCTCTTGATACTCAACTTTCTAACTTTGATCAATTCCTTGAGGGTAATTGAGATGACTCCTATTCCTGAATTGTTTCATCTTTCTGAATTTTCTCCATCCTCTTAAGTTTTCCCATGGTCTGACTTGAATTTGCATTTATGTTGTTGATCTGATCTGAACTTGATTGCATTTGTGAATTTGGTGATATCTTCATGTGATTGCATATGTCTTTTTGAACCTCCCCGTCGACTTCAAAATAAACTTGCATTTTGATGTTCTAGATGTTAGATCTCCCTTCTCACTTGCAACTTTTGAACTTGAATCTTGAATTCTGAATTTGTAGATTTGATTAAACTTCTGGAAGCCTTCATATAGCTGGGATTGATTTGGATTGGTGCTTGGATGATCTGATGTTGAATTCTCCTCCTTTAGAAATCCTCAAGCTTGAGTTTGAAGTCAGCCCTTGTAGTATCTACTTGAAATCCTGTGGTCTTGATCAGAAACTTTGACAGCTTGCCTTGAACTCCTTTCATTTGGAATCTGAGTTTGATCATGAGGCCTTGCACATCTCATGGCTCCTCTTGAACAAGCCATCCTGCAAGACAAGAGGGAAAAAATAATAAGATCATGAAATGGTGAGAGGAATAAAAAATGAAGAAAAACTTAGCATTTTCAAGGAATCCTCTCCAATCTGAAATCAGATTTTTTTCTCCTTTCAAATTTCCTTAAGTTTCCATCTGATTGGTGAAATGATTCTTTTATTGCAACCTGAAATGATCTTATCAAAATCTGGTCTTTGAATTCGTTTTAGGCTGCTAAGACATGCCCTTATTTATCATTCCTATCCACTTTCATTTCAGATCAGTGGAAGACCAGCTGTGATAGCTCCAACTCGCTGCTCCCTTGGGTTTAAAATCCCCTGCCTTAAACAATCAGAGGAGAAATCCACCTTAGAGGAAATTTGCTGCTAAAAGCTGATGGAATTCGCTGATGTACAGAGCAGAAAACTGATTTCATTCGAAAATAAAATGAACTTGTTTTACTCTCTTATATAGGCGCTTGGAGAGATGAAAGGGCTCATTCCCCTAGGAGGCCGACTTGGACATGATTATCCAATGATAATTCATTTTAAATAACTGTTGTAACTGCCTGGGCCAACCTTGTGCATGCAATGGGGAGGTGGGACTTAGTGTTTTGGAGGATTTTGAGATTGGTGGAGTTTTGTCTGACAAAGGAATTTCCGCCCAGCATTTATGCACCTGAGCTGACTCAAAGTTACCTCTGGTCTCCTCTTTCATAGTCGAATTGCATTCCAAATTGAATGATGACCATTTAAACTCGTGAAGAATTGCCCATAGAGGAGGGCAGAAATTTTAGTTTGTGAGGAAATGTGGGCAGAACTTTTATTCTTAGAGGAAATTTAAGGATTGGCGGAGATTCCTCTTATAGAGGAATTTCTGCCAGCTTGGGCTAGCCCTCTTTAATATTGTGACTATGGAAACTTGCCCCATTTGACAGATTTTTTGCTAAATTCATGCTTTCAAACCCTTGACTATTCATTTTGATCAAGTTTTAATCATGATACATAGGGTGAAATTTTTGGCTTAAGGGGAATTATGCTGGGCCCTCTTGGCATTCCTTTAAATGGTTACTTGCCCCATGCTCACTAATTTGATCGTTTAAGTCCTCTCTTTACTTTCAAATTCAAATCGCAACAAAAATGGAGGGTTTATAGTTGGGTGGAGATCTTCATGTTGGAGGAATTCTTGGGTGGAATTCCTTTAATTAGAAGAATTCCGCCAAGATCTGATTTTCCCTTGACACATTACAGCACCAGAAAAACTTGCTTTCTACACAAAACTTGACAAATTTCCTCCTAATTCACGCCTAGTAATCTGATTCTTGACCATGTCTTGGGGGCGGAAATTTAGAGATATGAGGATTCCATGGGGCAGAATTCCTCAAATCAAAGGATTTCCGCCACCATGTAGCAACCCACCTTGTCTTAAAAAACACATTTCTCACCTCCTCCATCATTTTAATACAGTTCTTCATTCATTCTCCCCTTTTGAAGCCACACAATCAAGTTTGCATCAAATCCTTCTCCTAGAGGTGGGATTCTCAAGACTTGAGGAATAATGATGGTTGGTGGAATTCCTGAGATTAGAGGAAGTCCGCCAGTCTCTTTCCATACTCAATCTTGGCTTAATTTGTTTGTAACTTACCTTTTGTTTATCGACTTCCTTGGAATCTAGGTGTAGACTTCATAAAGGGAGACAATTCTTAGGCGGAATATTTGGATTTTGAGGAATTTCAAGGGTGGAAATCCTGAGTTTAGAGGAATTCTGCCACCTCTTGCACTCTTTTCCAGACTTTGTCAATTTTCTGTTCAGGAGGTGAGAGGATTTATACATATTACAAATATAACATTTAAGTATAGGTTTTCTTATACTTTAAGTTATATTTGTATAAATACTATCAGGGTGTTTGAGATAGGTTTCAACTTCATAGGAGTAAAAACAAAGATTCTAGATTTTGGGGGGTATTCAAAAAATTCCAGATTTAGCCAAATTTTAGGGTTCAACACGCTTTTAATATTCTAACCTCCCACAACCTTTCTTGACTTTCTAAGGTCAAATTGAAGTTGGAACAAGGATTTTCTAAAGGTTTTAACTCATTTCATCCCAAATCCTCTGATTTCAACCCCATATCCCTGACAAACTTTATCCAACTCCCACTACACTCGGACAAACTTGATTACCCCAGCATGCCAAAATTGCCCAAACTAATTTCCGGACTTGGAGACTTGGAAATTGCTACCACTTGAGACTACCTAAGACAACCACTCCTACTACTAAAGCAAAAAGAGGGGGTCCCCATTTGCAATGGGCGATGGTATGAAAACCTCACAACAGTGCCAAGGCTTAAAATTGAACCCTACATGCAACATCATAGGTCGGCCTTATAGGCCTTACAAAACTTTTCTTTTGGAGTTTCTTAGTTTCTCCTTCCTTTCGACTTGGCATCCATCAAGCCACAAATTCAATCTATGATCTCCAATAACTCTTTGGCATGTGTCAGGGAGAAACCTCAATCGTTTTCGGTAGCTTCTAGGCATATTTCGGGCAACAACCCCGTTTATTGAGCTATGATAGCTCCTTGGCATGCATTAGGTAGCAACAACAATTTTCAAAGCTTGACGCACAGCAATTTTCTGCATGACCCGATTGGTATTTTTGATCCTCAACACCAACTCCTTGACAGGTGTCAAATGACACTCTCGAGGGTGAGCAACCTTTTATGAGATTGTTAAAAAAGGGACATGACAAGAAGCTATTGATTATGCAGGCCCAACATAATTTTTTGAAATAAACTTGATGAGTGAATGTTGTGATGTTATGAGTAAAAACTATTTAAATTATAAAATTTTTCATCACAAGTCCATTAGTACATGTGCTAATGGAAGTTATAAGGAGCCTACTTATATTGTATAAATCAACAAATATGGCAAATTGGTGAAGTTAAAAAGGGTAATAGAAGGCAAACTAATGGAGTTGGGAAAAGTAACACAGGAAAATAATGAAATTGAAACCCAAAATAGAATGTGGGCCCAATATTCACCGGTAATGGCATAGTGTGATGGCTAAATCATGCCCTTGTGGTTCCCAACCCAAGGTTTAAAGGGTCCCATATAGGAAAATGAAGGAAATAAGAAAACAAATGGCACTCGGCAATCAGTAGGAAAGAAGAAACTTAAAAACAAGTTCACCAAATGGTCACTCTTTCCATTTATTACTGAGAACAAGCCCACTGTATGGTCACTTTTCCATTATTATGAACAAGTCACTGTTTGGTCACTTTTGCAATTAAGTGAAAACAAGTCCACGCCTTTTCAAGCTGGGAATATGTTTTCAATCTTTCACTGTACAGTCTGTGGAGGAAACTCCCACCATATGCTCTGAAATATCTGCTGCTGTAAACACAGCCATTGGCTATCTTTGATGTTGAGCCCATTTGCTGGGAATTTGTCTTTGTCCCATCCACCCATGCCCTACTTTTTGAGAGTTTAATGGTTTGAATTTTGGATAACTTTTTTTCCATATTCTAAGAATATGCAAAAATATACACCAGATTTGTTTCTTTCACATAGGCTTCTAATTGTCTCTCTCTTACTAGTTGGCATTTGTTTGCCATTTTAAATTTTTTTACATGACTATTTCCCTATACCTCTGTTGTCTAGTGTATTCATTTATTTTTGTTTGACTAATTTAAGTCTATATGTGAACTAACTGGTGCAATTGGCCATAACTCTTGACTACTGGTGATAGATTCTAGTTTACGGTGTATGTTCTTTATTTCTTGCAGGTATCTATGCTCATTTTTGTTAAGTGAAATTTTCTGCTAAGGTCATTTGAGAATATATTTAGAAAGTTTCAAGGATATAGCTAAAAGCAAGTTACCATCACACATTGTTATCACCATTTTTTTGGATTTAACATGTATCGACCTTTCATGTTTTCTAGGTTCTCAAGAGGGATATACCATGGGAAACTTACATGACTGCAAAGTTGATCACTGGGACATGTCTACAGTTGTTGAGGCGCTATGACCACAGACCTGAAAATGTTCAAGCAGCTTTAATCGATGATGTGAGAGGAACTCTAATGTTGACCTATTGCTAAAATCTCTCTTTAGGATATTTGAATAGATTTATTATCCTTTTATTTAAAATTACCAAGATGTCCTCTACTCTTTATATTGTTGAAATTAGGCTGTTTATTGGTACTTTATCTTCTAATGAGGTTACAGATATCATGCGGGCCTGGGTTGCTAGGTTATGCTATTCTTTATGTTTCTAGTCAGTGGTCTATCACTTAATTTGCAAACCTTTAATTTTGCATGCTTAAGTGAGATTTGAATGTCATCTGCATTGCTTGAGATGTTCTTAGCAAGCTGGAGGATGTCTTCATTATGCTTGCAAAGCTTTTTATTGTTACAAAGTCTCAATTTCTCCGCTCTATGGTTTTCGGCATTGTCTAACTTAAGTCTAAAATTTATTTATGTACTTATACTATGATCTTTGATTGAGGGTTTGAAGACTCCTTTCTTAATATTTAAGTTGTAGTAAAGCTGTTTTTGGTTAATTGTTGTAGCATTGGCTGACAAAAATGTTTCTACAGGATGGCCCTGCTTACATTCGAGTATTTGTATCCATTTTGCGTGACATTAGTAAAGAAGAAACTCTAGAATATGTACTCGCTCTTATTGATGAAATGCTTACAGGTAAAGTAGGGTACATTTTACCTTTTACTGTTCCACATACCATGCAAGATAGGATCTAAACTATTGGTTTCTTTATTTTCATTTGGCAGCAAACCCAATGCGTGCAAAACTCTTCCATGACAGTTCACTATCAAATGAAGATGTTTATCAACCTTTTTTGAGGTAATTATGCTGTATAGAAAATGCATGCATCTATTATGTAATTGTTTCTTTGGAAAGATGTTTGGAGGGTATGTAATTTTTTAATGTCAACTTTCATTATAGCTGTTTTACTACTGAAATCAACCACACTGAGTTTCAGTGCTTGTATGATTAGATTAATGTACTTTACAAAGGTAAATGCCCAGCTTCTCTCTATTGAAGGTTCGCAAAAGGGACTGTACCCAGACCAGCACCTTGGGCTCTGGAAGCCGAATCTGGTATCTTAGCTTTTAGAGCTAACCTACAATACAAAAATTGCGAATCTACCAAAAAATTAACCCTTCACACACATAACGAGACATCTTCATAAACATTCATATGCAAGATAAGCATAATAAATTTCATTGAGTAGATGACAAAGTCACAATAACATTGAATGCTTGATGAATAGCAATTTCAGAATAATGTAGGAATGAGATTTACCATTAAGTTTTTAATTGATTTAAGTGCGTGCAAAAAGACATTTATAATATTTACATAACTGTATGAACCTAAATACAGTAAATTGATTGCCTTTCTACCATAACTATGACTGTTACCTGATTTGAAACCCTTATTACAAATTATTTGGTCTGCTAATTAATTCCACACTATGTGGTTGACAATTGACAATTAAACTAATAAACTTTTGGAAGATAGATTTGGATGATTTTGATTTTATAATGCTCTTCTTTGTTCGAATGAAGTTTGACAAATCCTTTCATAAAACTCTGAAAGTTTGATGCTTTCATTGTTGACAAAGTTTCATAAAATTACCTTCTCATCTTGATCAGTTAAATTTGACATTGAATCCTTCACGCAACTCCATTGCTGAAAATGATTTTTTTTATGACTCAAATCTTCAAAAAACACTAAAGTGAGAACACCATTTTACTGGAAATCAAAAAAAAAATGTGGAATTTGGATTGATCAGTGATATGTACACAACGAATGATGATAAATAGGAGATGCCAACTTTGAAATTCTTCAACCACCACTATGATGCTCAAAATCAATCTTGCAGGTTTTGGATTTTTTTTATTTTTACTGTACTTGTTCATGATCAGCAAAATGAATCTACTTGTGAATAACAAGTACTGACTTCATTATAAAATTTCACTTTGGTTATAATTTTTTCAAGCTCACAACAGCTTGTTTTTTTAAATTTTTTTTATTATGATTTGATTTTTTTAATAATAGTAATTATTGATTAATAATAGAATATTATTACATAATAATTAAATTTAGTTAAATAAATGATAATAATAATAGGTGCACTTTGCCACCCTCATTGAATTCTTATTCGATAGGTGCACATTTGGAATAGTAGCCATTGCTCTTTTTTAATGGGTAGCAGGTCGTCATGCTGCCTTTCTTTATAGAGAAGGCAGCAGCACTTAAAAGGTGCACTGCATTTTATTTTTACTTGAACTTTTCAAAAATAATAATTATCAATAATAATTTGCTAATAATTAGATAATTAATTTTTAAGAAATTATAAAAATATTTATTTTAATTAAAAAAAAATAAAAATTATGCAAATAATGAATTTTTCTTTGGTCAGTAATAATGAAAATATTATTACTTAATTAATTAAAATTAATATTTTCAACCATAATTTTATAAAAAAACAATCAATAATCAATAATAAATTAAAATGATCAGTTATTAATAAATAATTGAAGTCAAAATCAATTGACAAATTACTAACATTCAACAACTCCATAGTTTTTGTGTTCTAATAGAGCGATTTGTTTTTTGTTGAAAATAAAGTTTTTGGCTCCAAACCAAATTGATTTTTTTTTTTGGTGGTGATGGATAAGTTTTATTTAATACAAACTAGTTTAAAATTGGGTACAATGCAATGCAAACCAAAGCAGCATTGAAGAAACTGAAAATCAATAACCAAATCTGGAAAACTTCACACACCTCAAAAATGTTATAAAACATAAGCAAGTTACAAACTTGTGAAGTCCACCATCTACCATTGTCAAATCTTCAAGCAATAATCTTGTGCATTTTAATGCATACCATGTACTCTAGCAGATGTATCCTCCATGTTGGTTTGTGGTGATTGATCAGGCAAGTACTATACACTCGCCATGTATCGTGGGGTTAACTTGTCAAGCTTTTTTGAGTTGACTTGTCAAGCATTTCCCTAGGTTGACTCGTCAAGTATTTCTAGGGTTAACTTATTCACTGACATATGTCTTGTTAAAATGGCTTAGGGTTAGGGTTTTCAAGATGAGACTTTTGTAGCTTCTTGCAGCAGTATTGAGTTGCAAGGCATTGCAGATTGTAACAGCTTGAAATTACTGGATAATAAGATTGGACTCTGTTTGGTGGACATAGCCCAAGATTGGGTGAACCACGTTAAATCTTTGTATCTTCTTGTTATACTTGTGTGTGCTTTATTCTTTTGCATTATTGGTTATATTTGTATGTAACTGCTAGATTTCTGTCTTCTAATCTTAACAAGTGGTGTCAGAGCGGGTTGTTTTTCAGTTATCCTATGCATAAAGGTCTCACGGTTGAGTGGGAGTAATGGCAGATGATGGTAAGTTGAAGGTTGAGAAGTTTAATGGGTAGAACTTCCAATTATGGAAAATGCAAATGGAGTACTATATCTATCAGAAGGATTTATGGCAACAATTGGGTGGAAAATCCAAGAAACCGACATGAATGTCTGATGAGGATTGGGATATTTAGGATAGGAAGGCACTTGGCAGTATTCGTTTATGCTTGGCACAATCAGTGACATTTAATATTACACAAGCAAAGACAACTAAAGAGTTGATGAAAACCCTAACAAAGTTATATGAAAAGCCTTCCGCTTCGAATAAGATATTTCTTATGAAGTGTTTATTTAATATGAAAATAGTAGAAGGTGGGTGAGTTACTGATCATTTAAATGAGTTTAATATAGTATCCAGTCAATTATCTTCTATTAATGTCAATTTTGATGAAGAAATTAGGGCTCTTTTGATTATGTGTTCTTTGCTTGAAAGTTGGAATGGCTGTTAGTAACTTTGTTTTTGGTTCAAATACCCTAAAATTTGATGATGTTGTTGGTGTAATTTTGAGTGAAGAAATTTGTAGGAAAAACTCAAGTGGATCCACATCAGGTAGTGTTTTGAATGCAAAAAGTAGAGGCAAATCAAAGGAGAGAGGAAACAATTTTGGAAGTTGTGGGAAATCACGAGGAAAATCAAGGGGCAAGAGGTCTCAATCTAGAGGACCAAACGATTGCTGGTACTATTAATGTGGTAAGTAATAAATCTGAAGAGGATGTTTTTCTTCTTTCCCTAGAAAATGCTGATGATTCATGGGTTCTAGACTTAGGGGCCTCATTTCATGCTACACCCCATAGAAGTTATTTTCTTGATTATGTCCAAGGGGATTTTGGATTAGTCTATTTGAAAGATAATGAACCTTGTCAGATTGTTGGAAAGGGAATAATTAAGTTTAAGTTGCAAAATGAGAATCATTGGCTACTACAAGAGGTAAGGCTCGTTCCACGGTTGAGTACAAATTTAATTTTAGTAGGGCAATTAGGTGATGAAGGTTGAACAATTACTTTTAATGACAAAAATTGGAAGGTTTCAAATGGTTCCTTAGTAATAGCAAAAGGTGTGAAAGTAGGCACCTTATATCTTTGTACAGGTCATACTGTTCCTTCTACTCTAATTGTTACAGAGAAAAGTCAATGTTCAAGAACAGTTGCTGCAGTTGAGTAGGTAGAAAATGAAACGGTCATTGTGTTGGCATAAAGCTTAGTTGTCATCATGCAAACATCAAACACACCGGTACTAGACATACACACACCGATACTTATGACCAGTACTTGTGAAAGAACAACAGTGGTGAATTGGTAACACTTACAAAGGAAACAGTGTACCTTAACTAGTCCGGTCTTGTCCAACCGGTCTAGCAAGACACCATAGGATGCAGATGACTAACAGGTTGCACACCGGTTTGCACTCTATTGCAAATTTACCGATTAGTGCTTTATAATCCGATTTGGATTATGCGGAGCGTTTTTTAGTTGAACTGGAGTTAGCTTTTTCATATGAATTGGAGTTAGCTTTATCTTTTGCAAGCATTTCGAGATAAACCGAAGATATGTTTGCAAGCTTTTTGATCAAGAGTTTTGCATGCGTGATTTTTGGGAGAGTTACAACTTGGCGGCACTGTTAGGTGTATTTTTAATAAGTTAATTTCTTATAAATACAGGTCATTATGCATGAGAAGATGTGTTGTTGAATATTGAGAGTGGAGAGCAAGAAGAGTAGAAGCACAGAGTCTTCTGAGAAGGGATACAATCACAAAGAGTGAATGAGAGAAAGATTCAACAACCAAGCAGAGGAAGGATTGAACATATATGATCTGAATCGACAGATACAGTGTCAAAATAAGATCATTGCTTTTATTATGAAGCACATTTAAATCCCTTAATCAGGGTGGACCCTAACCAGGGATTTTTTTAGTGGCGAATATTTGCCAATTGGCAAATATGTCACGATCGGGTGATAGAAATTGGCGAATAAAACGATCATATACAGGTCGGATCGTTCGCCCAGATTTTATAAAATGGTCATATAGTGGTCGGAACGTTCGCCACGATTATTACGTAATTTTAGTTTGGTAGTCGGGTTCTTCGCCCATATTTCTCTTTACTATTTACTCTTATTCGCCACAGATTAAATTGAGTGTCTCTTTCGAGGATCATCATTCGCCAAATTCCCATTTTCCTATGTGAAATTTTTATTTGTCCTAGGACCCAATTCACCATGCATCACCCGCAATGGGGTCCCAAATTCCTGCCCTATTCGCCCACTCGATTACTTGAAATTACGCGGGGTTCGCCAAATATTAGTTCTTATCATATGTAACGGTCGGCCCATTCGCCAAAATGGACGATGCCGATTATGAGGCAAAATCTGATGGCTGATATGAAAACGGTTTATTTGTAGTTGTCTATTTAAGATATATGAGTTTCATTATTGAAACATGCCGGAAAGAAGGAGCCTTCGAGAGATTTTCATTTAGTACTTAGTAGCATAATAATTGAGTTGATTCTGAGCTTAGAGCTCACAATTGCGATCGGTAGCGAACTGGAATGACTATGACTACGAGTCCGTAGTATTTTATTGCAGCCTTAATTTGATGGAGATGTCATAGTCAAATTTAAACGGGAAGAGGACTAATGAAGGTGGAGATGTCCAAGAGGCCAACGAAATGCAGAAATATATCTTCATACTTTGGCGGGGGTAGACGCAACAGTGTTGGTCAAAGTGAGGAAGGTACATCATCAGAGGAACCTGTACAATCTCGACCTACACAGGAGTCTATTCAACAAATTGGGGAGCCTAATAAATCTGGTGACGAAGTTGCAGAACTTGATATCTCTAATGAAGATGACCTTGAAGAAGAATATCCAGTAAATAACCAGTACCAGGATGAATGAATTGACTTCGGTGATGATGATGGTGCAATTAACAGTAACACTAAAGGGAGAGGAAAATTGAAAGAAAAAACTGATCATCAATGGGAGATGGCCAGGAGATTTAAATTTGATTGGGCAGCAAAGTATCCATTCATTGAGCCCATGGACAATCCAATTGTAGGTGACCCGCCAGTAGAATGCAGATGTACGATTTGTAGTTGGAAGTATAAAAAGGAAAAGCGGTTGCAGCTTAAACTAGACACCATAGAGAAACATGTTGGTAAGATTTACGAAACCTCAACTGTAGATGGAAAGGAAATAAAAGTGGTAAGATATAAAACAAAGGAGCAATGTCAACATAAAAGGAATGCTGAGGAATATTATTTGTTTCAGAAATTTAAGACGAAGCCTGGTGAAGTTCAAGGTTCTATTAATGCTATTTTTGCAAAAGCAAGTGAAGTAGAAGAACGCGGAAAAGCTGTTCAATTAAGTAATGTTTTCCATATTTTGAGTAGAGGGCGTCCAATGACAGACTATCTAGAAATGAGTGGTTTGTTACACTTTCTGAAAGTTCCTAACTATCCTATCAGTCATTGGTCGATAAACAGTGGATGGGAATGGACAAGTTGTATTGCGCAGGTTGAAATAGAGGATGTACAAAGAAAAATAAAAGAGGCAACCTTTATTGCATTGTCCTTAGACGAAGTTACAGCAATAGATAATACATCGTCGGTATGCATGCATGTTTATACTGTACAGAATAATGTCCGCCAACCACATCTACTAACTGTTGCTAAATTGAGAGACAATGCGACAGCAGAAACTTTATTTCAGTTAGTAAAGAGCCATTTAATTGAATATGGAGCTATGGATGAATTGACAATAGCGAAGAAGTTGATTTGTGTTGGAGCGGATGGAGCTTCAGTAATGCAAGGTCAAAGGAATGGTCTTTGCACAAAGATGCAGGCTTCTTGTTCACCATATGTTGTTGGCATTCACTGTATGGCCCACAGGATGAATCTTGCTTTTAGAGTTGTGAAGAAGTTTCCTTCAGTAAACAAGGTTGAAGATTTAGTGAGAGAGTTGTATGCATATTTTTGTCGAAGTCCCAAACGTTTTAGGGAATTTCAGCACTTCGCTGATGGAATTACCGATGGAAACAAGCTTCTTAAAGATGTTGATACCAGATGGATCTCTTTGGATGGACCAGCGCATCGAGTATTTTCCAAATATCAATCTTTGATTGGATTGATGTACGAAAATCGGGACAATGCAGAAAATCAGAGATGTGGCGACCTGCTTCGGAGGTTAAGCAATATAGAGACACTTTTGACTTTGGCATCTCTTCTTCCCATGCTTTAAGATATGACGTTAATTATGAAAAAAGCCCAGCAAAGAGCCATGTATGTTGCAGAATATGCTCACTTGCGTAAAATGTCATGCCAAGCCCTCGATAGTCTCTATCGTACTGACCTAAATTTATCCGATGATAGATTTAATCACTGGCGGAAACTAATAGATTTGGACAATCCTGATAATTATTTAAAGATCATTGAAAATGGAGATTTATGTGTTTGTGTAAGGGGATTTTAGATACCAATGTACTACAGTGCCCCAAAGAAGCAAGCTACAAGAGTTACAAGGGAAGAGTTTACCAAGATCGTTGAGTCTATAACACCTAATGCAAGGGACATAGCCTATAGAGTTTCCTCTGAAATAAGATCATGATTCCCATATGATCAACTGCTTGAGGCCATGGCAATTGTGTTTTCTCAATATTGGTCCTTCAACTCTAAGGAAGATTATCGTAAAAGGTTGTTGACTTTGATAAAGAAATTTTGCAAATCTGTAGAATTCAATGGAGTGACTATCAAAGGAATATTAGATGAGGGTCTTCTTAGACAGCAATCAGGCACCTTTGCAAGGACTATGAAGCATCAATATCAATTAATGCATAACCCACATGAAGAGGGCTCGACAATAAAGCTTTGGACAGAACTAAAATAGAGCACAATGTTGCGTGAAGAAATTTCAGAGTACTTCAAGCTTGCCGATCTATGTCAAACCATGATATTGGGTTCAGTGGAGGATGAGAGAGTTTTCAGTGCTTTGGGCTTCCTAAAATCAAAGCTAAGAAACAAACTAGACAAGAATTTGGAATCATGCTTGAGCGTATACACATCTAGGTATGATGTCAATACTTTTCCTTATCAAAAAGCAATGGAAATCTGGAAGAAAAGATGCAAAAGAAGAGGGGTGGGCAACACCATTAACCAATCTCCTACAGCGACTCCAAGTGGGACAAGTACAGTTGGCAGTGGCACTGGCGATGGGATTGGGAGTCATAGAAGCGGAGGTCAGAGTGAACTTGAAGAAGACACAAACGAAAATGAAGAGAACAATGAAGCAATTGGAATACCAGAATTGGATGATGATGACGACAAAGAGATGAATTGGCAAATTTAGGAAATTTCTGTTAAATTAGTAGTGGCAACCAATAGGTATTTTTGAACTTATTAACTACTATATGATATCCTATGATTCAATGTTCATTTTAGAAAAGCAAGAATGTATTATGTTTCATCATTAAAATTTGAGAACAAAGAGTATTATTACTGTAGAGTGTAGTTTATATCATGTCATCAATGATCAGTCATATTTGAATTTGAAATTCCTGAATGAAATTTTGTATTCCAATAGCATATAACAGAGTAACTCAACTAAGAATAAATGAATAAAATAGAGTAACTCAACATACATTGAATTGGAAAACATGAAAATTAGATAGAATCATAGAGCACAATTTGTTTTGTATTCATTTGCAATATATTACAATTTAAAGTAGTTCAAAATTCAAAGCAATCTTTGTAGGCCACTCCAAACATCCTCTGATGGCAGAACAATTTGGTTCATAGTATAGTCACACTCCTGCAACTTCGTTAGCAATTCATATTTGAAAATGTGACTTGACAACACTGTTGATTCTAAAAGTCCATTCAAAGTTCTCACTGGTTTGATGAAATCCAAGAATGCATCAGGAGATATGTCTGTAGGGAGAAAGCATACATCAGTATTTATTTTGTCTTGCAACCTTGTTTTGTAATTTTCTCTTCCAATGAACTTATTTGCTTCAAATCCCTTAGGCAAACTAAGACTTTCCATTTTTGCTGTCCTTTGTTCCATCTTTGTGATCTTTTGCTTAGCTTTGTCATCCAATTCCTGTGCTTCCCGTAGCTTCTCACATTTGCGAATGATACTTGATACCTTTACTGATGCATCAAGGCGGTTGCTAATTCCCTTGTTTGATAGATAACTATCACTCTTACTGTAGAGTTGTTGCATAATATCTTTTGCTGTCTTTTCTTTGTTGACAACATCCATGTTCTGTTGAATGTTATTTTGGAGCTTCAAGTAACATACTCATACTTTGAAGCATTTCAAACCAGTCATACAAGCTATTAGACATCGCCAATATTTGGCCCCAAATGTGTTCTTTTGTAATCTTCACTAAATTATGACTAGTATCTGTTAAAGTCTGAATTGTACAATTGGCCTTCTTTAGTTCTTCTGCCATTTTTTCACAATTGTTTTTCTCTTCTACTGCTTTTTGTTCCCAATGATTGGCTTTATCCGCCTGAGAGGCAGCATTACTCTCCAGATTTTTAAATAACTTTTCTGAACTGGCTCTTTCTTCGTCAAGTTTTTTTATAGTTTCTGCCAATTTTCTCCTCAGTTCCTGTTCCTTCACCTGCTCCTGTGCCAATTTTCCCCTCAGTTCCTTCAGCTCTTGTTCCTTCAGTTTCACCTGCTCCTGCTCCTGTTCCTTCACTACCACCTTAGCATGTCCTTGCTCTGTATCTGCTGATTTTTTAATCTTTTTCTGCAATTCTTTCAAATTGTTCTCTGAAGCTTTCCTCTTTGCTTTTTCATTGCCAATGTCTGCCTGTAACTTTTCTATATTTTTCTCGAGCTTCCTTTTCTCTCTTACCACCTTTAGCCGTGCACTATAGACCACTTGGTTTGTAGACTTTGAGACATTGATTTTGTCCACATTTTTTACTTTGGAAAAATCCATTTGGAGAGTGCTAACTTCAAATTCAGAGTGATCTATCTGACTCTCTGGTGGGTTTCCATCTTTGTTTGGTGGAATAACAACCATGAACTCCATCATGTCTCTCTTTGGGTCATATGTTGGAAAAACCCTGTGGGATGTAGGTTGTTCCTGTGCAGCTGCAGTAAGGGCACCAGTCTCCAATGCCTTATTTGATTCCTTATTCTTTGTTTTTGTTTCTGCAAAATTATTATAGAAATCCTTGAAATGAAAATCTGGTGTTGTAGAAGGATTTGAATGTTTGAAAGGTGAAGAAGAGGCAAAGCTTGCAATGGCTGTTGATCTAACTAATGCTCTTTGAGGATTTGAACTTCTAGAGGGTTTTGCTGAACCTGAAATTGGCAACACTTCTTTATGATCTAATGTCATTGTTCTGGAACTAGAACTGGAAAACTTTTGCTTCTTGACACTATCTTCTTGTATGGGATTCTGTGTAGATTCTAGTGGCCTCTTTAGAGAGGGAACTTGTTTTATAAGGTGCCCACTCCTACCAATGCTAGTCCCACGAATGCCACTAGTACTACCACTAGGTCCACTATCAGAGCCAAGTCCTGCACCACGATCATAAGCAGTTTTTTCTATCTGAATTGTATTCCAGACGCCTTCTCCTGTGGGACCCAAACCACCACCTTTATAACCCATTTTTTCAACAATGACTGCCCCTTTGCTATATACTTTTTTCCGGTCCTCGGAGATTGCACAGTGACTCCCAGTCTATGGAGTACATGCATTATCAATATCATGATCATCTGGATCACTGCTGTCATATGCGGAGTTAGGATCCTCCATATTCCACAATTTGCTAAACTCAATATCCTTGTCTATGTCATCCAGATCTGCACTGGTCTTTGGTTCACCAAGAGCCTTTCTCATACTCCAAAAATCATCCATTTTCGTTCTAGTCCATTTTCTATCCTTACAAGCTTCTGCTATTCTCTTTGGTATTTTTATGTTTGATGGCTAAGCAACTTTGTCGTAGAAATTGAAGGACATCCTAGGCTGTACAATGCCCTAATTTATTGTTGTCATAATTTGTGATGACAACTGTTCAACTGAAATGTTTTCTTCAACGGAAACTTTCTCCATCTCTTTTCTAAAGTCATCCCAACAATCCTTGTTTTTGAACTTCTCTAGCAATGGTTTACTTTCATGTTGAAATAAGTTTGCAGAGTTCTTATTAGCAACAAGCCTTTCTTGAATGACGTTGAGTGGATCATACTTCCAGTACCACTCTAAATCAAATTGAAAAATATCTAAAAAAAATTGTGCCACTTGGAAAGCCTTTCTCTCAAATGTTAACCCTCCAATTGAGAAAGGTAAGGAAGGGAATATGCTCTTCTTCGATTGGCCAGAGAAGAGTCTATCTGTGCTCTCTAGTTGTACTACATATTCTATTGCAAACACCCTGTCTGTCACATGCATTGGAAGTTTGTGGGGTTGCAGTTTTGATCCGTAAAACCTTAGCACAGTGTAATCTTCCATTAAGTACCAGTCAGCCAATTGAGTTGTGCTTCCAAGTTGGATGCAATCCCTACATGAAGCAGACAATCTGGGCATTGGAGTGCTTGTTATTTCTTTGTACAATGGGGCCAAAAAGAAGTCTACAAAATTACTATAATTCCTTCTGTTATCATACAATCTTATCTGAGGTGTCCAGTTATATATTGGATTTGGAGTAGGAGTACCTGTCCCCCTTTGAATTTCAAGCTTGTTGCCGTTGCTCATTAATATTGCAGTATTCTTGGCTAGCAGAAGATAGCACAAGTAGGTTGTGAACCTAAATGTCTTAGAATTGCCTCTTTTAAACAATGCTAATTGTTCTTGCATTGATTCAACCACGTGTCCAACAAAATTATATCTTACTGGTTCATTCAGACAATGGATATCCCAAATGAATTGAAGAATGCTGGCACTCACTTCCCTATTGTTTTCCAGTCCCAGGCAAAATGATAGCGAGGATATAGTATCTTGAACCCATGGCACAAAAACCTTAAAATCATAAGGAGGCTTATGGTTCTCACCCAATGAAGCCTTTGCCTCTGCAACTATTAGACCCTTTACAAATGAATCTTTTGCGCCTTGCGGGACTGCCTCATATTGCTTTGCCTGCACTCCCAGGTTGATTTTGGCATTACAGTTTTGTGGGTCAAACCCTAGGTCTTGCAAACTAACAAATTCTTCTTGGGTTATTGTTAAAATTTCTTCTTGAGTTTGTTTATTCACAATTGACTTTTTTTCTTCATCATAATTTTCTGCACAAATCTTGACAATTTCTGGGCAAGGGAAAACTTCGGGTAACAACATGTTACCCAGACCAACATCCCAGGAAACAACTTTATTGGTTTTTGCACCTACCGCTGCGTTAAATTTTATAAATTCAGATCTCCTTGGCCCAATTGCCTTACTGCATAATGTATGTTTAATTGCTATAACTCTCTTTTCACCTTCGATAACAGGGTCATAAACATTGTGATACTCATCGGTGAAACTAGGGATTTGTACTAGTTTTCTGAAGCCCATTATAGTTTTCCCTTCTGCTTGCCCTAGGCCTTGAGTTTTTGCTTTCCCCATTGTTCTTCGGAAAAATTAAAAAACAAAGATTCACAGATATTTACTAATAGTAATAATATCACAGATATTAACTAACTAATTAAGAAAACCCCAATTGAAGAAAACCCCAATAGAACATGCAAGAATTAAAATTTCAAAATCAAGTTAAACTTAGTACTTACTCGAAATTAAACTTTGAATTTTGAAATCAGGATAGATATAAGTTCGAATGGCTAAGGCTCTCACAAATTACAGTCTTGATTTTGTAATCTCCGGCGACGGTTCCCGTTCAACAGTTCTTTTTAACTCTGCTGCTACGAGTACGAGTCGATAGGTTTTAAAAAAGTAAATGTTAAAAACCTTTCGTTAAATGGTAAAGTAATCTTTCTACATACTACGTGACGTCGTGTAACGTAAACGTTCGTAATCTTTCTAAAACATTA
This sequence comes from Chamaecyparis obtusa, assembly GCA_027943335.1. NCBI lineage: Eukaryota > Viridiplantae > Streptophyta > Pinopsida > Cupressales > Cupressaceae > Chamaecyparis > Chamaecyparis obtusa. The sequence continues at coordinate 79,639 of BSBK01009944.1, forward strand.
CATGTCAACTTTCAACGTGTCACGTTTTCGGAGCGAGTAACGAGTTTCAACGTGACGTCGTGTAACGTAATCGTTCGTAATCTTTCTAAAACATTACACGTCAACTTTCAATGTGTCACGTTTCCGGAGCGAGTTTTCAGAAAAGCTTTTTGAAACCCATAGAACTTCTGAAATACAACTTTAGCCGTTCATCTGTCGTAATCTAACGATTGTCATGATTTTAAAATATTAATAATTTAACATACACTAATGAATATTAATCATTAACTATATTATAACTATATTACCCAGTCGCCATTGAATGATGAAGTTTGGAAACATTTAATTATTTAACGGAAATTTTTTATATTATATTTGGCAAAATATAATTAATGATTCTTATAATAATAACAAAAAAGAATAGAAGTAGCACTTCGAAATTCTTAAAACATTATCATATTATATTTTTTAACATAGTTACATTATACATATCTGCATTGCGATTACAAATTTACAATATATATCATTTCAAAAAGTTTTTTTACAAAAACCTTGGTACTACCAGGGAGACTAGACTATGTAGAATTAGTATCAAGGTGACTCGGACTAGAGAGTAGACAGTAGAAGTAGAGAGTATCATGATTCATGGACTATCCGACTCCCTTCCTTCTGTGTGGAATTCTGAAGCGAGGATAATGCTCAGGAAATCTTCCAGCCACAGATAGTCCCTGGGTTCCTCCAGTACGTGCCACTTCCGGAGGAAATCCCTCCCAATCCGTGCCCACTTTCGATGATGCGTGAGCTGCTCGGCATCAAGGTTAAGTAGGAATAGTTGCCTAGGAACAACCATGTTTGGTTGTAGAATCTTAGGCAAATCATTTGCCCAAGGAATTCCAACCCCAATATCTGAAAATACGGCAACCGCTACATCGTCGCCGAGGCAGTCTTGTTTGAAAACTTTTCTCAGAAGCATTAACATATCAACCTTTTCCCCCCCAAGGTCCAACAGAGATGCCAAGAAGCAAGACGAAATGTTAGTCCCGACTCTATACCGATTTTCATTCTCAATAAACTCACGATCGAGGACCATCCTTATAGCCTCCTTGGTGAAGGCTCCCAACTCCGTAGTGACAGACGCCAGGATTGGGTCTGTGACGAGGCCCAAAAAAGCCTTGTGGTCCTCCAAGGAAAGGCATCTCAAACAAACAGGAGTGTCCATTCTCAGTCTCACAATTATGCTTTCACACTCACAGAGAAGTGAAAACCTAGCACTCGTAGACTAATATGCTTTCACAATTGTAAATTAAGGAGCATAGATCGATCTATTTATAAGACCTCATTGAAAATCATTCCATTTCCGCTGAAGCTCTAATAAATCGTAACATTAATGTAACTGTCCAAATTTTCGACTCCAAAAATCTCCAAATCTTTTAGATTTAATGCAACACTAGGTGAAATTGGAAATGATAAGACATTTTCTATTTTGGGAATAACGAAGGCCTAAAGGACCGCTCCACGCAGGCGGACATAACAATTCTTTATTATAAAAACCCTTAAAACCTGTGCCCACTCTGTAGAAACAATAAGCAATGTACGTTTAGCTGCGAAATGGCGGCAGGAAATGAAGCTTTACAATTGATGTAAGATCATCGAACGGTCAGAAAACAATGTCCTTGATTCCTTAGATGAGATGACGTTTTACTTTTCATTCAAGCCTTAACTCTAACAAATTATTCTATTGAGGTAATGAATAGATTAAACATATCTGTTAGTACATTGCTTTAATTCTACAATTAATTCAAATTTCAAATCGATATGATAATAAATATACTCAGTACATTGCTTTAATTCTACACATCGCCTATGGTAAATGGTAATATACTCAGTACATTACTTTACTTTATTTCTATCTAATAAATGCCAAATTAAGAATGATACTTTTTGGGCATATTGCTGGTCCTTATAACATTTACTGAAAACTATCGGCGGAAACATGACACGTGTCATGTTTTCGCCGATAGTTTTTAGTAAATGTTATAAGGACCAGCAATATGCTCGAAATTCATCTTTGTTAGTTGATACGTATTAAATCCAACGGACATTTGTCGTTTGAGTTTGACGTCATAGTCATGGGTGATGGGATTGGGACTGTGGGACCCGATGCAACGTGTCAGTATTCAAATTTCCAATAACAAATAAATTAACAAATAAATTAATTCAACTATTTGGAAAATAATTTCGCCATTTTTTATAAAAATGGTATCGGTTATTAAAATATTCGCCAACCAATATCCATATTTCAAAACATAATTCGCCATCGATATTAATAAATTTATTAAAAAAAAAAATTATAATTGCCATTTTTTTATAAAAATTGTGTGAACTATTAAAAAATTCGCCACCAAATATCCATAGATTGACGCATAATTCACCAACACTATTAAATTTTTTTCACCCAAATCACATGTGATTCGCCACAATTTTATACTTTTCGGGAGGGGGGGTTCCTTAAAGTTATGTGACCCTAACAGGTTCTATTGTATAAATCCTTTACATCGGGTGACATATTTGTTGATGTTTTTAAGTCTTTTGATAAGGCGACTCCTCACAGTGTCAAGATCTTAACCGATCTCATTTAAACCCCTTAACTAGGTAGCACCGTAACCAGTACTTTGTAAGCCTTTAACAAGGTAGCTTTATTATTGCAGTAGTGGAGTTTCGTGGGTTTTGTCCCATCGTGGTTTTTTTCCTTCTAACCGAGGGTTTCCACATATAAATCTTGTGTTGACTTGTGCATGTGATTTCTGTTTATGATTGTTCAAGCATTCTTTTATTTTTAGTATTAACAGGAATAATAAACAGAGAAAAGAGGTAAAGAAAATGAATTTACTGATTCACCCCCCCTCAGTAACCAGTTAGGATTAACAATTGGTAGCAGAGCTTAGGTCTTAGGAAAAGAAAGCTTAACTGCTTGAGAAAAGATCGTGGAGGGTTATAGGTATTAGAAGCAGCTGGAAGAAGCAAATGAAATGATTACTTCTCTTGAAAATAGACTGAGAAGATCTCTTGCCAAGAGGAAAGATATGACTTTACAACTGAGTGGAAGTCAGGAAACAATTGAAGAACTCTTTGGACAGAGTGGTTCTGATGAAGTCGAAGAAGCGGTCTTTGATCTTATGGAGAAAAATTTGCATCTGACTGATCAAATCTCTGACTTGAAAAGAGAATAGGAAGGTCATGCTTTGAGGATGATTGAACTCATTGAAGCTAGTAGAAAAGCTGAGGATGAGAAGAATAGTGCCAAAGAGGCACAAATGATTGCTAAAAGAGAAAACAACTTGGCTGAAGATGCATTAAGAGAGAGTGATGCTCTCATATTGCAATTGCATGTAGACATGCAGGGCATGAATCAGGAGAATGTAATCATGCATGAAAAAGATGAGGCATGCAAAGAAATGACTGCTGAAGTTGAAAAACTGAAAGAACAACTTAAAACTCTTGAGGAGAGAAATGAGAAACTCAGGAGGTACAATGAAAGTTCTGAGAAGCTTGATGAGCAACTGAAAGCTCAAAGAAAGCACAAGGATCCCACAGGACTTGGGTACATCGGTGAAAGCAAAAAGGAAAACGGTGAGTCCTCTGAAACTAAGGAAAGTAAGAAGGACAAGAAGAAACCAACTGGAGATAAAGGTAAAATAGTCTTCAAACCCTCTTGCAAACATTGTGGCAAACCGGGTCATAAATCAAATGACTGCAGGAATGCACTAGTGAGACCTTTCACCACTAACAGTTACTGCAACAACTGTTATAAGTACGGTCACAAGACCTCTGAATGCAGGGCACAATCTAACAGTGTGTCCAGTGGAAGCAGGGGAAGCTTCAAAGGTTATTGCTATGCATGCAATAATTTGGACACAAGGCTGAAGAATGTGTAATGTCCCCTTTTTCGGGCACATTATTTCGTGCTGTGTTGTTAGCTATTTCATCGTGGTCCGGTGAGCTAACCGAGGCTTTGCAAGGATCAGTGAGGTATTTGGCCTAGGTGATTTCAGTTTTAGGCCAATCAGAGCAGTTTCCATAGGGTTTCTAGGGTACTTACTATTTATAGTAAATCGACAAAGTTTAGTTTTCTTGGCATTTCAGTATTGGACCTGGAGCGTTTCATCAAGAGCTTTCCGACAAGCTATCACACGTCATCTTTCGAGTTCGTTTGGTCCTCCGTTTTAATGCCAAAAGATTCCTTACTTTATGACGCAAAAGAGAACGAAGGAGAGGGGCCAAAGGCACACCCTAACTAGATCCCCCTTGCAGAGATCACCCGTGGAAGCAACAAACACACAAGCGAGAGAGAGAATGCAGATAAATTTCATATATTTATTCCAATTGATTCATACATGCCGGGCTGTAAGGCCTTCCTGGTTTAGGCCAGATATTACAATTCAAGTACAAAAGTCCTCCAACATGCGAGGATTTGAAAAAATTTACAATCTTCTAGCTTCTATCTTCTATCCTAAATTGATGTCCTAAAACTACAAACAAAGATTACATTATATACAAGAGGCTACCGAACAAGTTGGCTTTCAGATCCACCATCAACGGAAGGAACGACCAGATCTAGGTTCACACGCTTCCCAATGATAGATACTAGCATTAAATCCGCGACCATAACTAATTGCACAAATCGGCCTCAACAGGAAACTAAAACAAACAATTTGGTAAGCAAGGATAACCGAGTGCCAGACAAGCATCACCGAGTGCCAGGGAATTAACCGAGTGCGAGAGAGATAACCGACCAACTCGGTAAACAAAGGAAACCAAGCAACTATTGAGCCAACTCGATCAAAGCAGGAACCGAGCAACACAGGAAAACACAAACATGTTTTTGGTGACACATGATTGCCAAGGACCCGAGATGCTCCTGCATCAGACACCTGGGGTTATTTGAAATGATTCTTTGAATCATGAAGCAGGTACAATTCGAGTTGAATCCAACTCAAATTGTGAAATTCATGAACTGTTTTCAATCGATCTATTCTTCCACTTTACCAGATATTCCATATACTATTTTCCCCTTGTACTTTTTCCAATTCTTTGCTCCAAAATCTGCACAACTTCTATTTGTTTCTTAGGATAATCATTCGGTACTGTCATTTCTTCATCCGACTCATGATACTCATACAAATCAGCAATGTTGAAAATAGGTGATATATCCATGTCATCAGGTAACTCAATCTCATAAGCATTTCCACTGTCAAATTTCTTCAAAATCTTGCAAGGGCCAAACTTCTTCATTTTCAGCTTCCCATATGATCCGACAGGGCCTTTTTTCAAATGAACCATTACTTCATCACCGACTGCAAAAGTCTTATGTCTTCTAGATCTATCAGCTCTGTCTTTGTATTTCTAATTATTTTTCTCCAACTTATATTTCGCATCTTCATGCAATGTCTTCATGTACTTAGCAAACTTTGCTCCTTCAACACTTCTCTCTCCTTCATCAGCAATATCCCTCAAAATTTGATATACCTCTCAGTTGTATGTCATTTACAATCTCAAAAGGTGTTTTTCTAGTACCCCTATTCATTGAATTATTGTATGCAAACTTTGCGTGTGCCAACAAAGAATCCCAATTACTCGGTGTCTCCAACTAAACATCTCAAAAGATTTCCCAAGCTTCTATTCACAACTTCTGTCTGTCCATCGGTCTGTGGGTGAAATGTAGAACTATATTTCAACTCGGTGCCAAACTTTCTCCAAAGGGTCTTCCAAAAGTATCCAACAAATTTACTATCTTGGTCTGAGATGATACTCCTCGGTAATCCATGCAATCTGACAATTTCCTTAAAGAAAAGATCTGCTATATGTACTGCATCTGATGTTTTTCTCCATGGTATAAAATGTGCTATTTTAGAAAATCTATCCACAACAACAAATATAGAATCATTACCTCTTACTGTTTTCGGTAAGCCAAGAACAAAATCCATACTGATATCAATCCAAGGTCTCTCAGGAATAGAAATCGGTGTATACAATCTAGTATTCCGACTTACTCCTTTTGCAACTTGACAAATTCCACAACTTTTCACAAATTTCTGAACATCCTTATACAACCTGCGGCCAAAAGTATTTCTCCTTAAGCAAATTCAATGTCTTGTCAACACCAAAATGTCCAGCCAAACCACTACTATGTTTTTCTTTTATCAAATTAGTTCTCATTGATCCTCTCGATATACACAACTGAATACCTTTAAACAACATACCTCCTTGAATGAAATATTCTTCCTATTTAGTATTTGGTTGATCTTGAATAGGTGCTCTGCACTTTCTCCACTGCTCAAAAAAATCAGGATCAAATTCATATGGATCTCTCATGTCATCAAAACCAAGAACTTCAATTTTCATCTCGGTCATCAAAGATCTTCTACTCAATGCATCTGCAACTCGGTTAGTGACTCCACTCTTATGCTTTATCACAAATGTATAACTCTGCAAATATTCAACCCATTTCATATGTCTCTGATTCAACTTATTCTGGCTACCCAAATACTGTAAAGCTTTATGATCGGTATACGACACAAATTCACTCGGTATCAAATAATGTCTCCATTTTTTCAGGGCTTGAACAATAGCATAGAATTCTTGATCATACACAGAGTATTTCCTTTTTGCATCATTCAACTTTTCACTAAAGAAAGCAATAGGTTTACTTTCTTGACTCAACACAGCTCCTATTGCACTTCCACTTGCATCACATTCTACTTGAAATACCTTATTGAAATCAAACAATGCTAACACGGACAATTCAACAACCTGCTGCTTCAGAGTCTCAAAACTTTTATCAGCTCCATGTGTCCACTTGAATTCTCTTTTATCTCCTCTCATAGTCTCAGTCATAGCATTACAAATTGAATTGAAATTCCTAATGAAATTTCGGTAAAAACTTGCCAAACCATGAAATGATCTTACCTCACTAGCATTCTCAGATGTAGGCCAATTCAAAATAGCTTCAACCTTTTCAGGGCCCATCTTCAAACCATCAGCTGAAATCACAAATCCTAAATACACAATCTCCTCTTTCATGAAAGAACACTTTTTCAGATTTATCAACAACTTTTCTTTTTTCAACCTCTGCAATACTTGTTTAACATGCAACAAATGTTCTTCTCTAGTCTTATTGAATATCAAAATATCTTCAAAACAAATTTACCTAAGAATTTCTTCAAAACTTCATTCATCAACCTCATAAAAGTACTCGGTGCATTAGTTAAACCAAAAGGCATAACCAACCACTCATACAAACTTTCTATTTCTTAATCACACCATAATTATTGATTCCACTATTTCATACTACTATACTTGTAGAATATAAGATCATTGCAGGTTATATACTCAGTTTGCTGTTGCAATCTAGACTGATCTAACTAAATGTCATTTCTCTCTTTGGATGCTGATTGCTGCCCTCTTGGATGAGTGCTATTGCTCAATGGTTCGATCTATATACATGATTTGGAATCATTACTTAACCTTCTTGATGCTTCTTCCATTGTGGTCTTCTTGCCTTTATAACTTCATGTCTCTTGAAGAGAGACAACTCTTGGAGGTTGCTGTCCTTAAGGGATGGGCAAAACTTTTCTTAACAACGCCTTTGCATAACCCAAAGCAATCACTTCATGCTATTAGTTTGATTGCTGTTAGCATAACTTAATCGCTCTTCATACTAAGAGTGTTGTTTCCTTTATATTTATCATTGCTTCCTCTAAAAATGGAATCACTGTCTAATGGTTTGCTTTAGGTGTTAATATTTCAGACTTTCAAAAGAAATAACAATCTATAGATGATCTTTCAAAACTAAGATTTAGGCCCTATCCAAAATATAGATAAATAAAAGAATAGATAATACTCGGTTTTGAAGTCTGCTGTAGAGTCTTCTTGATGACGCCTTCTAATTTCAACCTTTATGGCTGCTTCAATCTGTCCTTCAAATCTGCTATATTTCGTCCTCCAAATCTGCTATATATTGTTCTCCAAGTTCACTATATATATCGCGTTAGGTCTGCTATTCTTCCTCTAGGAATGACTGCAAATTTAGTATTAAATGCTACTGCTATGGATTAGATTCGAATGGATCTGCTTGACTGCTGCTATGGTGTGAATTAGGCAGGCATGTTATGTTTTTGATGCTTGGCTTGATTCACAGCATAACTCCATATTTATATGTATTAATGGGTGACTTCTCAACATGCAAGGTAGCCGACTTGCATAAGCAAGTCGGCCTTTAATAAATGATGTTTATTCTAGCAGCAGGTCAGTCCTTATTAAAATATAATGACCAACAACCAAGCCGTCCCTCCTTGTCAACATTAAATATAATTAGTAAGTCATCCCTCTTGCCAAAATAAGGATATTTTCTTAGAGTTTAAAACAATATTTATAAGATATATTATTTATTATTATTTTCAGCATATTGATCTTTCCGAAAAGGCCACAAATATCAATAGTTAGCATAACTTAATTGCTCTTCATACTAAGAGTGTTGTTTCCTTTATATTGATCATTGCTTCCTCTAAAAATGGAATCACTGTCTAATGGTTGCTTCAGGTGCCTTTTGAATATTCTAACTGCTGACATATATTAATTACTATTTAGAACATAATATGAGTGTTTGCCTTTATTTTAATAATCTCTGCTGTTGGTTTTGATTGCCTTCTAAAATAACAGGATCGCTTCTTTCAATATATTATTGTTGCTGCTCATTGCTCATGGCATTAAAATCTATCTCTGCTTATCTGCTATTATATTGTAGAATATTTCATCTTAATTCACATTCCTTTCTCCTTCCACATCTTGTTGCATCTTATATTATGCTCAAGAGTCGTGACTATTCAAAGATACGTAATACTTTTCAAGTCAGCCTTTAATAGTTAATTATAATATGGATACCTTTAACCTTGATCGGTCCTTTTTTGATTGATACCATTTACTCTTGGTCAGTTGTATTAAAATAATATAGTAATGTAAATATAATGATCATCTTACTTAGTTTAGTTAGTTTCTAATTTTGGCTTCAGTTCACGATTGTTTCATTTAGAAACGTTGTCTCTTAATTTTTTATAAAGAGTCTTTTGTCTCTATTGTATATATTGATTTTATAATAAGACTGAACTATTTTTTAATAATGATATCCTTCCTTACCTAGGTCGGCCACTGATGTATTGTTGTTATCTTTTTATTACATCGCCTTTAACTGATATGTAGACCACAATCTGATCTTATAAAGGCTGTGATTTATTTATCAATCTCTGCCAACCCTAGTTTGGTGGGGCATGACATAGATGCTAGAACCTCTTATTTCGACAAAGAAACCTCTAATGGAGTTATCCTTAAAACATGTTGCTTCATGTGCAAGCAAACCTATGCATATGTGTCACACTGAACATAGATCATGACATTGTTTTATGTGTAAGTAACCTCTTTGCACCCGAATTCTCTAAATATAGGATTTGAAAATAATTATTAATTACAATTGCAGAGTCTAATTATAGATGTTTATTCGAATGGTCATTTTTGTCAGGAACATAATATCTTTGTTGACTATACGGTCATGTCAAAAGGTCTTTTCAGCCTTAGTGGTTTAGTCACAGTGATACATCATGGAAGTTCTAGGGTTGAAGAAAAATCTATCAAAGGGCTTGTAACCTATTGGAGTGCAAACTTCTTCATACCGCTAATAACTCTGTAAGAGACTATCTAAGCAACAAATACAAAACTTACTAAGCAGCAAATACAAAACTAGTGAAGTATATAAACTTTAGAGTGCAGACATACACTAATATTCTAGTAGCTTCCAAAGCTGCTTCATCTGTAGGGAAGCTTATTGACAAGGATTTGTCTTCATTCCTGAAGTGACAGTAGCTATGCAACATCTCCACAGTCAGCAGCAAGGTGCTCCAGAGATTAGAATGATGGCCCAGCACAGGTATTTATATCCTACTATACTTTTTTTTTACCAAGAGCTTGATTCCCTCCTTTGCCTTCTGAATTTTCTGATCACATCGAGTTCTTTCTGCACCAGGACACCATAATGTGACCCAGGCTAGGTGTTTGAAGTGTGGATAGTTGACTTCAGCTTCCACACTTGGCTAATCCAAGTAATAGGGGACATTAAGGTAACTCCATGCTAGGGACATCAACTTTGTCCGCAGCCATTCACCCTCAGTTGGTCACTACTTGTCTGGGAATTACATTCACAATTGAAGAGTCTATTTTTGACCCAAGGTAAAGAATGGAAATGGTGACTAGATTAATGTAACCACAGCCCTTGCCACCATGAGAAAGGAGTTGATAAGCAGAATGAGGAGAAAGGATTATATTACTTTCTTGGGAAAATGAATAGTACTAATTATTAATTGCATTGAACATTAAAAATAATGCATTCGAGCTATGAAGGAATGTCTCCAATAGGAAAATGGATTTTTTCAATTATGATTTGTCTCAGCAATATGTTAGTATATTTTAGATTATCACAAGGAATATATCAATCTATAGAAATCTAACAAAACTAAGCATAGGATATGATAAGAAATCACAAAGAACAAGGAGAGACTATACTCGGATTATATCTCTGAATTAGTCATTAGAGACTTCAAATCTGAACCTTGAGATCTTCAATCTTGCTCTTTAATATTGGTCTGATCTAAATATGTAATGTTGCCCACCTAGGGCTCTTTTAAGTCTGATCCAATATTGCACAGATTTGAATATAACCAATTGAATCCGATATGGATGAAGGCTATCAAGGTTTGCTCACAATATGTCGCTAATCTGCCCTGATTTTGCCTTCTATTATATCTGTCATAATTCTCAGATCTAGGGCTGCAAGATCGGCCCTTATATTGTTCTTTTAGGGCTGCTCCAGTTTGTCCTAGTTCATCCTTCTTGGACTGCAACAATTCGCCCAAAATTCTGCTCTAATTCACCCAGAATTCTGCTCTAAATTCACCCTTCTAGGGCTGCAACAATTTGTCCAGAATTCTGCTCCAGCATTCACATAATGCATTTGCTCCAGCACTTTGCCAAATTCGCATGTAAGGAATTCGATTCTTGAGAGGAGAGAATCATGTTATGTTTTTGATGATCTCTCCTCTAGGATCGATAACACACACACACACACACACACACATATATATATGATGCTTTTAGGAGATAAACTCCTCCACCCAAGGTGGCTGACATGGGCCCTCCCTAGTGAAATAATAAATAACCTTTTATTTATTATTTACTTAAATTGCCACTTATATATATATGTAATTAATATCGATAAACAATAAATAATAAATATCACCTATATTTATTATTATTATTATTTATATCGATTTACACTAATAAATATATCCTATATATTTATTATTATTGCCTTAAGATGGTTGATCTATATGCCGTAAAGGCCATAATATCAACACTCCCTCTTGGACTTGAGGCAAAGATCAACTCTTAGATCCTTCATCACAAAACATAACCAAAATGGATGCCATAGATCTCTTATCTATGATAGTAGATCTCTATCTACAAGATATAATGAGAACACAAATGTTCTTCATTATTCCTCAACCATACATCTCATATTTATATGAGAGACATCATATCATATGATGCTTACCATCCAAATGTGGATTTCCTAGATCCACTAGTCTCCACGACCTAAGAATATCAAGTCCATGATATTCATGATAACATCAAGTCCATGATGCTTATCAACCATAAGTGATATCAAGTCCATGATATCAGACATTTCCAATCAATTTGTGAATTTCCTAGATCCACTAGTCACCTTGACTCTTTTGAATATCAAGTCCATGATATTCAAGGTAGTATCAAGTCCATGATGCTTTCCAAACACAAGTTATCATCAAATTCATGATGTTTTCTATCCAATTTGTGGATAACTTAGATCCACGAGTCCTCTTGACTTAGCCAATAGAATATCAAGTCCATGATATTTATGGTATCATCAAGTCCATGATGTATACCAACCAATCTGTGGATAACTGAATCCACGAGTCACCAAGACTCAAGAAATGTCAAGTCCATGACATCAAAACCAACATCAAGTTTATGATGTTAAGAGCATTGGTTTAACGAATATCAAGTCCATGATATTCACCAAGTGCTCGGAGTAATGGCCTATCGACATCAAGTCCATGATGTCGACCAATTATTTAGATGTGGATCCCTGATCCATGAGATATCAAGTCCATGATATCATGAGCATTGGTCTATTGAATATCAAGTCCATGATATTCACCAAATGCTCAGAGCAATGGTCTCCAGACATCAAGTCCATGATGTCCACCATATGCTCAACAATGGATCCCTGATCCATGAGAAGAATATCAAGTCCACGATATTCTCTAAGTTATCAATTCATAAGGAACACCTTAGCCATAAGCATAAGTGTACCCAAATGAATGTTTATAACCAGTTAAATCCTATAAGCATAAGAATAAATAAATCTTATCTCATGAATCCACATAAACATAAGAGTAATCAATATGATCTTATAATCATAAGAATCAAGTGCAATGTAAAGAAATATGTTCACACATAGAACCATATATAATATAGTCTCAGCTATAATATAGACTCAGCTATAAAAGAAGGTATGATCCATACGTACACCATAAGTCAATAAGGTATGCTCCATACATACATAGCAAAGTATACCGAATAAAAATGAGTCCATAACCAATTGCAATAACCAAATGCAATATAGTCTTAGCTATGTCCACACATATAACCAAGTGCACTGTATAATAGGAAGTATGTTTCCAAACATACATAAGATATGCTAATGTAACATATGCAAGGTAATGTTAAACATAACATATGCCAATGTAAAGTATGCTCTCAAGCAACAGAAAGTAAGTTCCTATAACATACATAACAAAAATGTAACACAATGTACATAATGTGAAGTATGCTCCTCATACATTCAAAATAAAATGTCAGTTATGTCAATCAGCTAAACAAATAATCATTTATGCTAATTAGACATTCCTAACCAGCTGATCCAATCAGCTATGTATGTTCCACACATACAATCATATATCAAAACTAACCAGTTATGATGATCAAGCCAATGAGGTATAATCCTACCCATACATATGATCAACAAGACATAAAGGAGTTCATAACACAAAATTAAGTGAGCCCATAATTGCACTCCCTCTTAAACCACATACCCACAATTAAGTTACCCCAGGTATATGTTACTCATGGAGACCTCCTCCCTCTGGATGATCCTATCTTCTCCCTCTAACAAGGTTAAGACTCTCAACCAGTAAGGGAAGGGCAATTTGAAATATGCCAATGTAAACCTGAATCCACATATACATAGCCAATGTATGCTTTACATATATCCAGATGTAGTTCTCTCATGCAATATGATTCAACCAAGAATAGAAAGCATGTTCACATATATGCAAAAGTAAACCAATGCATTATCTAATGTGAAATAGTGCTGCTAAAGCATTTGTAAAACAATATAATGCAAAAACATATACTGATGTAAAGCCAAAGTATGCTTCCCATAATGTTTGCCATTCATACATGAATTAGATAATCAGCCGTAAATAAGTCCAGGACAGAAATATGTCAGTGCATATAGCAGAAAAACTCCCTTTCAATATGCAATAGACTCAACTTACAAAGGAACGTAAGTTTCCTCATACATACCAGATTATATTATTGTTTAATGCCAATGTAAGGGCCAACACTAATAAATGCTGTCAATGTACCAAAGTACCTCCTTTACATTCATAAACAGTCAATGACAATTAATTGGTTATGTATGTCTCAAAAAATACATGAAACATGTTGATATTTTGGCCTTTATGGCAAATATCTCTACTTTGGATAGATAAATCGATTTGCATAAATAATAATAATAAATATTGGAGATATTTATTATTTATTGTTTATCAATTTAATTCGATATATATATGAGTTGTTTGAATTAAATATTAAAGGGCCCAAGGTTGGCCTCTTGATATAAATGTTTTATGGTATAAGTCAGCCCTTGAGGAATGGTTTCATCCTCATATATATTCAAACAAGTCTTGAGGAAGAGAGACACCAAAAACATAATGTGTTCTCTCTCCATTCAAGAATCTGTAGTAGACATTATTCTGGAAGCAGCGAATTTCCTAGGTTGGCGATCTACTTCCCTCCCTTAAGGCTTGAACCTCCTTGGCATTTACTAATAGTTCGGCTATGCATCAAGAAGCAGCGAAGACCAATAAGCAGCATAAATGCCATTGAGGAGGCAGTGAATACACCCTTTGGAAGGCTACGAATTCACCATTAGGTAGCAGATCTCAGTGCAAGGCAGCAACAACCTCTATGCCCTAACAGCAGTACATTCAAGTGCAGATTCTGGATTAGGTGGAGCATTGAGGAGTTCAATGAGCTGCATATTCAGAGTGGAGACTCTCATATTGATCAAGGTTGATCAATATCATTGCACATTGGAGTGCGTTGATGGTAGAAGAGATCTGGGCTTAGTTTCAGCCTATTCAAGGACACACAAGTACAGATTAGTTAACAACTTGGTGAAGCCCTAGGTGAGCTAAAGGAACTGAAGACTCCAAGGATGGATATCAGAATTATATTCCGGGTACTATCTCTTCTTTGTCTTGAGTTTATGTTATCCTGTGCTTAGTAGATCCTTGAGAGGAGAGAATCATGTTATGTTTTTGATGATCTCTCCTCTAGGATTGATAACACATATATATATGATGCTTTTAGGAGATAAACTCCTCCACCCAAGGTGGCCAACTTGGGCCCTCCCAAGTGAAATAATAAATAACCTTTTATTTTTTTATTTTCTTAAATTGCCACTTATATATATATGTAATTAATATCGATAAACAATAAATAATAAATATCACCTATATTTATTATTATTATTTATATCGATTTACACTAATAAATATATCCTATATATTTATTATTATTGCCTTAAGATGGTTGATCTATATGCTGTAAAGGCCATAATATCAACACAATAATCATCACAACCTTCAAAGTAGGACTGAGGCAATCGAGCAAATTATCACTGCTAAAAGAGCAGAAAAGAGACTGGCTGAAGTGATTCAATAGAATCCGAACAATCTAGTACAAAATGGTATGCTGCCTAGCAACCAAAAGGTTCCATGGATACTTCTATTCAGGGAGGATGGAACTCTGCTTTTTGCAAGCTCCTTCCCACAAATGCTGCCTTTGTTTGGACTTGGAACGAATCTGTTAATTCTTCCATGGGTAGCCTGTTATGGTAAATCGATGTTGTTGTATTAAAGAAAGGAGATGAAAGCTCCTTAAATAGATTTACAAAGACTATGTTTCTAAAAGAAACAATTGTGAACTAAAGACGAAAATAGAAACTACCTAATAAACTAAAGATTAACTAAGATGACCATTAAAGAAACATTATAATATTCTAACATAGCCAAGCCTCAAAGATCCCCAACTTAGCATTATAACCCCAGGGTAGATGGAAATGATTAGCTTGGATGAGTCTCAATACAACTTTTGGCTCCGATTCACAAAATTTACACAGGTCAAGGAGATTTTGCAAATGTGTATGGCGTATGCTTTTTAGATGAAAATGTATTGCATGATAGGATTGACTTGGTGTAAAAGGTTATACAGAAATATATCTGCTCTATGTAGGGGTTTTAGCTTTCTTTACTTTTGGAGGGTGATTAATATAGGTCTTTCGAATCTGCCGTATCCTTCATTTGTCATACCTTTGTGATAATTATTATGTAAATTTGCCTTTTTATTAATGCAATTTGATGTTTCATGAGACAAATGACAGCAGTCATATTTTACTCTATTAATGTGTCTTGCATATTGTGAATTGCCTTTTCTTTTCCTTATAATCTTTGAGCACAAATTTTATGAAATTGCTTAGTTAAATGGTTGTGTATTTTCAGGTTACTTTCCAAAGGAAACTGGTTCATCCAAGAAAAAAGTTGCAAAATACTCACTTTGATAATAAGGTATGACTTAGTATCTATACCTTTTTAAGTACAAATAATCAGTGGCATTATGATAACCACTATTTCAATTGTTGGTTTTAGCTCTAAGAAGAAATCGATGAAAGATACTATCATTTACAATGGGGAAGCTTCGGGTTCAAAACAAACATTTACAACTATTGATGATGTTCTTAGAGGTTTGGTTGATTGGCTATGTAATCAGGTGCGTTAGTTTTCACAAATGTTTGTGACAAGTAAATCATTTTGACAATGAAGCAAATTAAAATTTTTCCTTTCTTTCTTGGATGAAGTCGTAATTTTTATTGGAAAGAAAATTAAGATAAACCCATGCCAAATAAATACCATGTGCCCATAATAACTGGAGAGAACTGTATAATCTTAGAGTGGATTCTGCTTACTGGAGGAGACTGTGCAGTAAGTTTGCGGTGTTTGGGCTTTGATTGGGTGCAGTGTTCTGGTTTTTGGTTAAGTTCTATACAAGTGTAAAAGCTCTTTACTTAAAAAGTATAAGAATTCGAATCCCAATACAAGTTGACCAAAATAAGTCATTTGACATGATCCACTAATATGGTAAAGTATTTTAAAACTTAAAGAACTGCAGAGTTTTTTGCCATATTTTATGATATTTAAATTTTCGGATTGTCTTAATGAATTTATTTTGAGTTTATCTTCCAGAGAAAGGTAAGAGGAGGAAGATTTAATCATAAAAAGTCTTTACTGTGTTGAATGCTTGAGTGTTTATCATTTGTTGAGGACTAGTCCATGGTCACATGCAAGGCTACACTGCTCCTTAAACCCATTTTGGCCTTATTTTGGTGTTTAATCTAATACTTACAAACTGCATTGTACATTATTTGTTTGTCTCATGTTTCTGCTGCATCTTAGTACAAACAAGAGGAGAAATTAATGTTCATCATGGAAATAGAAGACAAGGATATATATATAGACTTCATTCTTGCTAGGCCCTCTAATAAAGAGTGAGATGTCCTTGGAGAATCATACCGATCAAGAGTAGTATTGGAGGAAATATGTGACTACTATAAAACCATCTATACAGGGGGCAGTGAGGTACAGTTGTGAGGGAGCCTATGCCAAAGTATGTTGCCTATGGCTGTAACAGGGCCGCCATGATCAAATGTATATGAGATGTGGCTGTGATGGAGGTAACATGATTAAATGACATGAGATACTACTGTGATAAAGCCATTGAAATTAAAGAGGTGGTGTAGGTTTCTTGTAGACCTACTCGCAAATGCGTATGGCGTGGGATCCATACAGGACTGTTCTAGCCATTGCAGATGCTTTGAAGTGTTTGTAATGTGTAGGATAGTAATGATTCCTCACTTAAATTGATTGGATTTACAATCATTAAAAGGTAAAGGGAAAATTGTAGTATTATATAAGAATGGTTTGAGAGATGAGAGGCCAAGGTTGTAATCAGAGGATATGTGGATGAGAATACGATGCATAAGGGGTTTTGGTTCCATGGTAAGACAAGTGTGATGGAAGTGTGGGGTAGGCTTAGAGTAAGAGAAAAAGTAATACAAATAACAAAAGACAAAGTGGCCAAGTGGGTAAGAAGAGTATGAATCATGATGTAGGTAGGGTGATGCCCTATGAGGGTTTTACCCCCATGGTAAGACAAGTATGATGGAAGTGTGGGGTAGGCTAAGAGTAAAAGGAAAAGTAACACAAATAGGAAAAGGCAAAGTGGCCTAGTGGGTAAGAAAAGTGTGAATTATGATGTAGTAGGGTGATGCTCCACAAGGGTTTTGTTAAGGTTTTAGGATCATTGCAAATGTAATAGCACTATCTCATATTATGTATTTTTCAAATGCAACAATCTCTTGTATTTATATTGAGAATGAGCCAAGAAGAGACATGTCCCTTTATGAGACATGTCTATTCATTAATATGTAATTAATATAATGACAATTATTATATATATATATATATATATATATATATATATATATAATATCTCGAGTATTATATTAATTTCTCTAATATTTACATAATAATGATATTTATATATATAATATAAATTTAAGTGTATATTATATATATAATATACACTTAAATTTATATTATATATATAAATATCATTATTATGTAAATATTAGAGAAATTAATATAATACTCGAGATATTATATATATATATATATATATATATATATATATATAATAATTGTCATTATATTAATTACATATTAATGAATAGACATGTCTCATAAAGGGACATGTCTCTTCTTGGCTCATTCTCAATATAAATACAAGAGATTGTTGCATTTGAAAAATACATAATATGAGATAGTGCTATTACATTTGCAATGATCCTAAAACCTTAACATGGTATCAGAGCCAAGTTGCAAATGTAAGAGAGTAGTTTGTTAATGGTGAATGTGTGACTGTCTCAGAAAATTACAGTCTCAGTACGAGGACCATATATCACAAATGCACCGTTGGATTTTGCTAAATTTCAGCTATGTTCGTGGAAACCAAATTTTGAAGAATCTCACCGAAGCGATTGGAAAGAAAGTGTTTGGTTCAAAAGTTATGACCGAATGTGTACAGGTCTATGCAGATTTCTGAACAAAGAGAGTTCTTTGATTAAAAGCTACAAACATTTTTTATAGTGAAAATAAGAAAAGATTCATTACATTAATCAAGAGATAGTGCTATTACATTTGCAATGATCCTAAAACCTTAACAGGTTTTGCCTCCATTGTAAGACAAGCATGAAGAAGTGTGGGGTAGGCATGGAGTAATAGTAAAGTAAAACAAATAGGAAAAGGCAAAGTGGCCAAGTGGGTAGGAAGAGTGCGAATAATGATGCAGGTAGGGTTAGGTAGGCTCATGCCAATGAAAGGTAGTATTTGCACATGGCTGCCTCCATGGAAAGAACAAATAAAGTGGGGCAGGGTAAATGGGATTAGTGCAAGGCATGAAAGGGCACATGATGGGAATACGAATGATGTTTGTAATTAGAGAGGTTAGATATAGCATGAGATGTGAAGTGATATAGGAGCATGATAATTTGAGTAGTGTAAAGGAAAGAGAGACTAGGGGTGATGTAACATAAGAGGGTGTGGATAAGAAGACATAATGAAATTAGAAGTACACAAAAATGTTAGAAATGGATGGTATGTGGGAAGAAAACACATAAAAAAGATATAAGAAGTAGGATAAGAGGATAACACATAGAGTAAGGAGAGGTGAGGGAGCACAAGAGGGAGATTTTAATATTTGGGTCTACATGAAAAGGATGGTGTTGAAACACCCTACTGCCTTGCATTGTCCTTGAAACATAAACTTGTACAAGCACATGAGAGGAAAACAAAGCACATAAAGAGAAAGGGACTTAGTATGTAAAGGCACAAGATGAAGGGAACTATGGATTTGGGTTTGCATTAGAAGCGCAAAATCATCTCTATGCATGTTATCATCCTCAAATTATAGGAAGAAGGGCACAAGGGGGGATTGACATCATAGAGAAGAAAGCGCATGAAAGGTAATACACAAATAGAAGATAGTGATAAATGGGGCATGACAAAGGGTACTACTATTTTGGATTGACTTGAAAAAGGTAAAAGCATCTCAATGCTTTGCATATTTTCCAAATCATAACAAGAGGGATACAATATAGAAGGGAATACACAAGGGAGATGGACACAAACACATACATGTTTCTTATAAACATAATAGCTAATGTGTACCTACAAGTGTGGCTTTGTGTTGTTCATGCAATGCCATCATCCCTAAAATGTAGGAAGAAGGGCAGAAAGGGGGATAGGCAATAGAGAGAAGAAAGAACATGAAAGGTAACACACAAACAACAAAGAGTAGTATTATTTTGGATCAACATGAAAAGATAAAAGCACCTTGATGCTTTGCATCTTCTCCAAATCAGAGGAAGAAGGATACAAATATAGAAGCGAATGCACAAATGGAAGAAGGATACACAAGGGAGAGGGACACAAAAATATACATGTTGCTTGTAATCGTAATTGTTATTATGTACCTACAAAACAAACAAGAACATACAAGAATGAGAATGCGTAATGTGAATGAGAATGAGAACATACAAGAATGAGGTAATCATTGTCTTCGAAGTTTGTCAAGAATTTATTGCCAAAGTTAGCTGCAATTAGAGGTATCAATAGGATGAGGAGAATCAATAGAGAGAGAGAGAGAGATCTTGATGTGAAAGTGGTAGACAAAGGAGGTATGTTTGAGATGGATTAGAAAAATCTGTCTTGTGGAGAAACAAATTCCATACTAGAAAAGTGTAGAGTGGAAGTGGTAGAAGTAGTAGGTGGGGTTGAAATAGGGGTAGTGTGAGTGGGCTGAGATGGAGAAGCTTAGGTGTTGGTTTGGTTCTAGTGGAAAAATTAAGGGGGCTTTTAGGCTGTGGTTGGGAAGAATGTCGGTGAGCTAGAGGGCTAAGGAGAGGGGTGCGGTGAAGGAAGGAGGGGGGATAAAAGGTAGGGTTTTATTTGGGTTTGGATTGGGTCGAGTAGTTAACAATTTTTAAATTTAGAGGTAGATGAGGTGGATGAGGAAATTTTAGATTTATATGGATGAAGATAGGGAGTAGGGGCATGTGGCTTCAAAGGAGGGACACAGGTGAAGGATTTGTAGGTGCTCATAGGAATGAATGGCAAGTGGCTCAATGGTGTGTATAGTGAGATTAGGGTCCCTTGAATCGATGCGGGCCTATTTTTCTTTGAAGCACTTATAGAGTCCAAATAGGGTGTCATGGTTCTATTCTGGATGAATTATGGGTTTGCAAATGAAAGCATCTATGCTGGAGATCCAAGCGGACAATGTAGGCTTGGTCAACCCAAGGGTGACCTAGAACAAAGCTAAATCAGTAAAAGGTTGGGGTGATATGACACAAAATAAGTAACTCCTTTCTACCAACTTGAATGGGGACAATTATGTAGCCAAGGTGTCGATAAGGTACCAATAGATCATTTGGAACAACACTCGAGGTGGCAGACTTGTTGGAGTTGATGATCACATATAAATTCCTTTGTGTGTATGTTAAATAATGATTGGGGTTGAGAAGGATATTGTATACCAATTTAATGGCCACACACCCTTCAACATAAAGAGAGCTATGATAACTATTATTAGGAAAATATGGAAGAAGAAAATGTAAAGAGAGGAGAGGAAGATGAAGAAGGTTGTGGGTCATTAGCACTAACAAAATTAATAGAAGAAAATGTGGGAAAATACATAAAGGGGGGAGTTTGTGAGGAGGAGAGAGTATTTGAAGCATAAGTGGCAAAAGACTTGAGGACAAGATCCACATGATTGGACTGGTGATTTTGGGGGAAGTGGTTGGTGTAAATTTGCAAATTTTGATTAGGAGCTATAGATTTATTTCCTTGATCACTATGGTCATCCATCTAGAATTTGTTATTGTTTATGAAATCTTGGATCTTATTGCAAAGGCCCATATGCTTTTTAGTGTTATGGCTAGGGGCTCGCTGAATGTTTCGAAAGGCATTGTGGTTGTACCCCTTGGGAAAGGGAAACAAAAACATCGAGAGGATGGATGGGATTAATGGTGATAATTTTTATGGAAAATAGTTGGTTAAGGGTGATAGGTATAGGATCAACCAGGCAAATGAAATGACAAAGATTGAGGTTTAAAATTTGAAGTAATTGCATTGGAAGAGGAAGAGATGCTATGGTTCCTTGAGTTTTCGGGACGGGGGATGAGGGGACGCATTTTGGGGATGTGATTTTTTTAGTTCATTTTTTGGGGCCGAGGACGACTACTTATACATACGTACAAGTTTCATATGATAACATTGATAATGTTGCAAACATAACCATATTGACATATTCATTATAGTCGCAAAGATTCAGAAGTGCTTAGTAAAACACAACAAATAAAGTTCACATGAGTGATGCGAGTCAAACAATTTAAAAGTACTACTTAATTGCTTCCATAATTCATGTCAAATAGTCAATTTTCCATACGATATAAATAATACTACTTATACCAAAATTCCCAAAGGCTAAAGTTTGCACTACAAATGTCAAAAACAATAAAACACAATGATGAAAAGCAAAATTTGATGACTTAGACTCGATTTGGCAGCCGAAATGTTGAGGGCAACAATGATAAGCTTCACAAGGTGTTAGATGTAGATAAACCCAATGATAAGAGGGGGTACAAGGGAATCCCATGGGTTGGAGAGGGGGTTCTAGGCCAGTCCAATTTTTTTTTTGGATGATTGAAAAGATGAAGCAAAAATTAAAAAAATGGGACAATTGGCCGTCCCGCCGAACATTTGGGTACATTTTAGATATCCCCAATGTGTCCTAGGGATGACTAACTGTCCTAGGTGTTTCTAAGCTGTCCTCTTCAATCAGGGATGTCCCTTAAAAAAAGATACATTTTGCGGATGCCGGACAAATGTCCTCAAGGTCTCCCTTTTCCCTAGAATGTCCCCGGGATGAGGATCTGTCCCCAAAATGCAAGGGAGACATCCCTATGGACCAATGAGGAGATGCTATGTCTTGGGTAAAATATATAGGGCAAAACTTTGAAGATTTAATATTTCCAACCAAAACTTATAAAATGTTCATAAGATTTTGGTAGGCTCTTTAGAGTTATGACCAACATATCTTCATTTTGCAATCAATCAGCTCTAGCTAGTCACAGATGTCCTTTATCTTTGTCAGATGCTCTCATCCATCATGATTGAAAATAGCTAGTTCTTGAAAAAGAATGCTTTGCTTTTATGTGAGGTTTCATGGAGATCCTTCAACTATTTCTAGATATATGCAACTGTCTTGCGAAACAACACTTGAGTCAACTAATCATTGGTGATAGATAATTTGATGAGCATCACTGCTTCATGATTTCGCTCATTATATTTGCTCTAGTGTTTTTCCATCGCTATAGGTTAAGTTGTACTCGAAATGACCGCATCAAGACACCGATACTCAAAGATAGTTAACATGCATTGTTTCCATGTGTTGCAGTTGTGACTGTTAAACTTCTGACTATTTTCCAACATAGTGTTGGTTGAAGATGCCATCACGAATATCAAGGTCAAAGTGAGTCAACCTTGTGAGGGCTCAAAAAATGAGGTAGAAGTTGTTGATGAAATCACAGAAACAATCGATGTAGATCCCAAGGCAAAACAATTGGCTCAAAACCTTAGCACAAATTTTGAGGCAAAGATCCCAATGTAGAGATGATTGTAGAAAAACCTTGATTTTTATACCAAAAAATAGTCAAAAGAGTGTTGCAACAAGCCTTAGCGGCAAGAATTGTGTAGAGAACCCACAAAAATCTTCCAAAAACCCTAGGGTGTGTAGATGAAGATGACTAGAAAAAATCGCGATTTATTAAAATTTGTGTCTACAACTATGATCTAGAGATGATTTGTAGAGAATGAAGGAGAAACTCTGGTGGCGCAGGTTGGAGAAGCATAGAAAACCTAGACAAAAGAACGAGCCTACTGTCACCAACGACTAGTTGGGGGTTTGTGTGGGTAAGAAAAAGATGAAGTTTGCAACACCAAAAATAGGTCTCATGGCTAAAAAAAAGGAAACTAGAATGCTCATGTTTTGTCGCAAGTTGTAGGTCAGTGTTGTGGGTTTTGTAGGCACTAGTGAGCTATTGTATGCCCTAAATGTCACAAAGAAGAAACAACGCACGGGTGGGCATTAAGAAATAATAGAGAACAAAAATTGCCGAGGAAAACACATGCAGGTCTGATGTGAGCAAAGAAAAAAATGCGGGCTGAGATCTTTATTATTAATTTTTTTGTCGCAGAATAGAGAAGAAAGTTCTTCTAAAACCCCCAAAATCCTCAGGAAATTATTACTAAAAAATTCCTCAGGAATTTTTAGAATTACTAACAAATTTTTGTGTTCAAAAAAATTTGTAAAAAATTTAGTCCCGCTTTGTTACCATGTAATGGTAATTTGTTGCTTGATTAATGAAATGCCGAAGTACATGTAGGCAATTGCAAAGAGGATTTTTTCATAAGAAACAATCATAAACTGAACAGAAATAGAAACATTCTATTCTAACTTTAATACACTAAAAATTTACTAAATGACCATTAATCAATAACAAAATATTACTTTAATACATTCAAGTTATAGCTCATTACATGGTTGGTGGGCAAACCAAGCTCTCTTTGCGGCCATTTCTATCCTAGCATTTTTTGGGAAAATTCTCTAAATTTAAATTCAAACACCATCCATGACTTTCAGACTAGAATTGAACTTTCTACAAGGGCTTTACAAATTCAAATTCTCAGTCTGAAGACAAATTCTATAAGCAATTAAATGTTGATATTTTCAGATTTATGCAAGGAAAATATAATCTATAGATAGCTTTTAAAACTGAAAGAATACAGAGACAAAATTGACAAAGAAAGGTGGAAAGATGGTACCAATTTTGTACACCAATTTATCTTGATAAGTCTGCCCTTGTTTTAGATCTGCAACTCCAATATTGATGTGATGTAGAAAATGCTCCCACACAGGTTCAAAAAATCTCAGTCCTCTAAAGTGTTAAATTCGAACCCCAAGGCATGCAAATTCTGTCCAAGAATTTGCCCTCAAGTAATGTGTAAAATAGTAGATGGGGATCAAGCCCTAGATAGGGTAATTTGCACCCTGATATGTATAATATTCTGATCCAAATCGCACACCAGATTTTGTATCAATTCGGACTCCAAGTAAATATATAAATTCGCTGATGAATGCCTGAAATAATTTGCTCCAATTTGCTGCTAAATTTCACCCCAATTTGCTGATAAATTTCGCCCTATAATGCAAGGATAATTTGCCTTTGGATTCTTGAGAGGAAGGACAAACATTATGTTTTTGGTGTGTTCTTCTCCAAGAATCGAACTTGAATATATATGTGCCTTGGTATTTAACTATCCCTCCAAGAGATGGCTGACTTGGGCCCTTTTAGTTAATTATTATATTTGTTTATTTTATAATAATAATGCCTTAGTTATTATTATAAAATTGCACATGTGTATATATATATATATATATATATATATATATATATATATATATATATATCGCAAGGGTGATAATAAATAGCAAATTGTTATTATCTTCAAATGCCCGAGCTGATCTTAGCCGTAAAGGCTATAATGTTAACATTAAAGAGCATGGGCCACTCTATGGTTTTCAAAGGTTTTTCTCAAACTTCAATATTACAATTACAACTCAAATTTAAGTTTAAATCCGTTTGTAATTCGATTGTAACTCAAATGAGGCTAATGTTTTTTCACTTACCTCTCAATTCTTTTCAACTTTCATAATGTTTTCTTTCTATGCTCTTGGTTGCTGGTACTTGGCTCATTGGATACTCTACAAAGCTTTTGGTAATCTTTGGATTGATTTGCAAAAAGCTTTGTTGAAAATGACAGCAAATTACTTCATTTTTATTTAGCTTTGCAAGGATGAGCATTAATGGCAAATGCATTGGATTCACCAACACCAATCTATCAAATGCTTGTTGGATTTCAAATCAGCTTTGATTACATATTCAGGCTTGTTATTATGGGACCAAGCATGGGTATGGGTCTTATTGGTTGAATGAGAATCAATGGCTCCTATAATAGTTGTCAAGAGATCAACAATGACAAACTTGGTAGGCATCAAGAAGTGGGTCTCATCTTTATACCTGCAAATATTTGATCAAAAGATGTGTGTTTCCCTTTGATCACCCATTTAGATATGTAGCCCACCATGCATACTCCACCATGGTGGTTCTAGATCAATAGATCAATACTCATTGTTGTGTTGGATAATCCAATGGTAATCAGCCATTCAAGAGCTAAGATTTGGGTTCAACTTTAGAAATGGTGAACAATTGATTAAATAAGATTTTCCTCATTCTTCAATTGCTTATTTAGACATATAACATTCTTTTTTCACTTGTAATCTCCAAATATTTAATCAACAAGTACAACTTTTGCTTTGGGGCCCACTTCCACACATAGGATCATCTCATCTATAGTATTAAGAAGATTGATGACCATTGTGGAATCAATCATCAAGATACAAATCCACTTTTAGGATCAAACCCCCTTTTAGAATTAATAATAATCACAAGCCTCAAGAATCCTCTAATTGTTCTCTTGGAGATTTGACTCAGCTTGTTTACTCTGCCCAGTCTGATCATTCAATCAAGTGTTTCATTGGCTACTGGGCCTACCTACAAACCTAAGTTACCAGTTTAGGTTTGGGAACGGGTGGGGGTACGAGAACCCGTTACATGGGTACGTGAATTTTTTTTGGGGTTTGGGTACGTATGGGTACATGTGTGTATATATACATATATATATGCACTTGATATACAAAAAAAGAGAAATATATAAAATTCTAAAACTAAATAATTTCATAGTATGATACTTGATCACTGATCAATGCCAAATGCCAAAGATAAATATTAAATGCCAATTGACAGTGGAAAAATATTCGAATAAGCATTAAGTACCCAACAGGACCCTGTGAGAACCCAACAGGTACCCATAGACGTACCCAAATTGGGTGTGTACTTGAACCCAGTACGAGGCTTGAGGGTACGAACCAGTAACTTAGCTACAAACATAAGCTTCTTTCAAGTGTTAGATTTGATTGAATCAACTACCATTAGGCATTTGTTTCTTTATAATTGGGTCTTTTTTTCACAAATATGTTCGATCAATCAAAGAAACATTTATAGTTATTGACAGGCCCCTCGGATGTCTTTGTCTTGGAAGATTCTCAACCATTAGATGAAATGATCAATGCTATTCCTTAATTGTGTTAGTGACTATTTAGACTTTGTGAAACAATTGATTGACTTGGTTCTACAAATACTCAACTTGTTGACTTGGTGGTCAGCACCTCCTTGGAGATTTATGACATGGCTTAACCGCCTCCCGTGGATTAGGTTAAATCTGGCATTTGTATCGGGCATTGATAGTTCGAGCTTTTGGTGCAACGGCAAATGATTCCAACAATTGGTATCAGAGCCTTGGGTCACGGGTTCGAGTCTCCCTTCAGTGGGTGCTGAAGGCTCAGTCGGTGCTGAGGGGGAGATTGTTGACTTGGTGGTCAGCACCTCCTTGGAGATTTATGACATGGCTTAACCGCCTCCCGTGGATCAGGTTAAATCTGGCATTTGTATCGGGCATTGATAGTTCAAGCTTTTGGTGCAACGGAAAATGATTCCAACACAACCATCCAGCTTATTGATTACTTTCTTTTATGTGGCCACTTTGACTTGAAATACATAACTGGCTGAACCAATCATCAAGTACTCGAATGAATACTAAGGGAAGTGAACTTCTTGCATTATGGACTCAATGGAGTAGTTGTGTTCTAGTGTTAGGTGCATAGGGAAGAGATGTAGCTTTTGAGAGAAGTGCAAATTATGCTTTGGTTAGATTTTTGACACCATGAAGAGTTTTTCATGTAGAAATTCAAGATTGGATGTAGCCCAAAACATCATATAGTTAGATGCATTCAAGAATGGAAGAGGAGGATATCCCTGTGATATTTTGGATAAATTTGTTTGCCAACTATTTTGGAGATTTTGCGACTTACATGTTGTGCTTAACAAGAGAGGAGAGAGATAGGTGCTTGGGAACATACGTAATGTGGGTTCATTCAAACTTTTACATTTGAAGATTCCACCTAACTCACTAGTTGATAGAGATTTGAGGAAGTTCAAGTTTATCGGTGTTTAGAAGAGAAAGATTCTATACAAGCAACAACAACATAGAACATTTTTCAAAAGGGTAAGGCTTAATTGGAGGAAGTGAAAGAGAGGTGAATCATTTACTGTAATTCAAGAAACGTTGGTAGATAGGGGATTCATACTCTAGCCTTGCCTTGAGATTGAAGATCAGCCAAGAGAACAATGAAGAAGAAGAACATCCTAGGTGTGAGGATTTGGAAGCAGCGTTAGAGAAATGTCATGAAGTAGATGGTGTTAAGATATAGCTTCATTCGTATTGTTATATATATATATATAAATTTATACATTATTATAATGAAGAGTTGTGATATTTATATTATATTATTATCATTATTATATTATTAATATAGTAATGATAATATTATAATGCAATGATATATATTATATTATTGTCATATATTATAGTTAATTATATATTTATGTTAATTATGGTTATAGTTGACAATTATGGTTATTACCATAATTGTCATATTATTATATAGTCATGACTCTTCAAGACGTGACTATTCAAAAGATATAAATATATATCTATGGCTAGTGAAAAGATCAATCACAATGGTAATCTATTTCACTACAGCACTCACATATATTCTCTATAGGACGATCCAAATTTCACAACATGGTATCAGAGCCTAACCTATAAGAGAATAAAATAAATTCACAAGCAATAGGTCAGCGATATTGGAGATAAAATTTCATATATGTTCTCAGTCTAAACAAAAGGAGACGAAAGTGAATAGCAGACAAAAATCATAAGAAGAGATAACAGAGACCCAGCCGGCAATACTCACAGAGAAACGGAGTAGATCGCAAGTCGGATAGAAAGGGAGAAAACAAGTAGAAATCACATCAAGTCATACGCAACCAGCTGTAAACAGAGGTATGGTAGGAAAAGAACACAGCAGATTACACCTAGCTGGCACTAATCAGCAATATAAGGGGTTCGATCACCCAAAGAAATATCAAATAGAAGTACCACCACATAGCAGTCTGGGTATATACACTCAGAACTATTAGCAGAGGGCATAGCCGTAAGAAAGAATACTAGAAAATTAAAAAAAAAGGATCAGGCAATACAACAAACAGGAAGAAATAGACACAGAGAAATGAAGCAGAAAATGCAGGAGAAATACAGCCAATAATACATGTTAGAAGAGGAATTGATATTATTACTTATATTTTCCCTTTGTGGAATCGTTCGTGTATAGAACATACAAGGTTGCATTAGCAACCGCAGGTACAAGCATCATAATTATCAAAGACGATATCCATAGAATAGCATATAGCAATAGATACATATCCGAGACGGCTCGTGTGACGGAGAAGATTGTGTATATAATTTAGATTCTAGAGTATTAGAGACGACATATCTCTTCTAGAGACTACTTGTTATCCTATAACTTGCAGCATATAATACATTTGAAGATCAGAGACGGCTATATAGGATATAGTGCATATAATATATTGTAAAATCAGAAACAACCATCATATATAAACTGCAATCTGGGACTGTAACATTGTTTGGAACTATCCATCATCCATATTGAGAGGATTCATCATTGCATTTGAAATCACCAGTCATATGCACATTCTGATATAATTCATTATCACTGCATTCATATAAATATTACTGAGGATATATATCGTGATATGTACTCCCAGGGCTCTGAGGTTTCATAAATATAAATATCCTTATCGAAATGTCACAGTAAGTTAAGAATGTTGCAAGTATTACTAATGCAGGGAATCTAGCATCGATTCTGTCCACATTTTCTTTGATAGAAGATACCCAACTATTCTTGATCGAAGAAAGTTCTGGCATCGGATATATTACATTTTCACAAATCTCAGCCATTATTTGTGTCTAGAGGTGATGATTGCAAGGTTAAGGTCTGGGACTACTGTTATTTTTATGATTGATTGCAAATGTAATGACATTGTTATATTGTCTATGTTTTCCAAATGCATCGATCTCTTTGTACTTATACAAGACAATGATAAGAAGAGACACGTCTTTTAAAGGGACATGTCTATTCATTAATCTTTATTAATTATTTAAATATATAAATAATATCAATTTTATATATATATATATATATATATCACAATATGATAATAATCCACTTATATAAATTATATGGATATATATATATATATATATATATATATAGTAATTATAATACATATTATTATTATTACATATATATCGACATATACTTGATAATTAAATAACAATGATTTTATCTGAACGAAGCTACATTCCTTAACACTCCCTCTTAGTTAGAGAAGATAAAATCAGTATATGTTTTACATTAACTCAATAATATCAATAATTGTGATCTGATTCAACATCACATGATGTCTGTCACAATGTGAGTAACAGTGATCTGTTTCAGCATCACATGATGCACTTTCAATAATTGTGATCTGTTTCAGCGTCACATGACGACTATCACAATATAAGTACCGGTGATCTGTTTTAGCGTCACACGACGACTATCACCTTCAATATTTGTGATCTGTTTCAGCGTCACATGACGACTATCACAATAGCTAGGTACCGGTGATTTGTTTCAGCATCACATGACGACTATCACCTTCAGTAACCGTGATTTCAACCTCACATGCTGCCTATCACTTTTAATAACTGTGATCTGTTTCAGCATCCTCATGATGACTATCACAGTATGAAATTAATCCACCACACAAGAATTCTTTATCATGATCTGTTTCAGCCATCGCATGGTCTATCATGATCTGTTTCAAGAATTCCTCTATCATGATCTGTTTCAGCCATCACATGGTCTATCATGATAAGAGAAAGTTATTGTAAGATCGTCACCTTCCAATAACATAAAAAATACAAGTGATGATCATAGGAAGTCGTCACCTCCAGATGATATACACAGGGCCCATATAGCATTAAATAATTCCATTAGTATAATAAACAATTATATCAAGTTTACCTCAAAGGTGTTTCACCTTCATTAGTGAACTCCCTCTCAATCACAAAATGACCGAGATTATCAAAAGTTGACTGAACC
This sequence comes from Chamaecyparis obtusa, assembly GCA_027943335.1. Classification (NCBI taxonomy): domain Eukaryota; kingdom Viridiplantae; phylum Streptophyta; class Pinopsida; order Cupressales; family Cupressaceae; genus Chamaecyparis; species Chamaecyparis obtusa. The sequence goes on from BSBK01009944.1 coordinate 110,473, forward strand.
ATATCATTTATCTTCTCCCTCTGAAGCTCAAGTTCATCAACCTCTTGACCTCCTTTTAAATTCTCAGACTCCCTCTGAATGAAAATGCCTTTATGCTTTCCTCCTGAAGGCCTTTTAGTTTCAATTATTTCCTTTCCCTAAGGTGAGCCTAATTCATCTTCAAATATTTTAGAATGCAAATAAGATTCTCCACAGTGCTTTCCTTCCTTACACATGATATGTAAATCCTTAATACTATTTTATCATCACTCCCTTAATTCAACGAAGCCATCGCATATTAATGAAGTCACAACGTTGAAACCGCTACCCCTTGCTATCATGTAGACGTTAATACTATATTAAATATGATGGTTCTTCTCATGCGATTCTAGTTAATTTGTGAAATGTTGCTACGCATGATCTTCTTGTAGATGACACAAAATCTTATCTTCCTTGGACTCAAATGCTAATGACTGAAGGAATAAGAGTAGAGATTTCACCAAGTCTCAACGGTACTCGATAATGACACTTTCACAAAGTTAACGGTTCATGCCTTGGAAGAATAGGAATGGTCCTTTGTCTTCTAGTATCCCTTGTTTATGATGGACCGAACTAGATGTCACATCACCATTATTTCAGATCTCTCGATACTTCATTCTTTCCTGTTAGTGTCAATGTTTCATGTTCCGCCCGTAGCTTTTTGCCAATATTAAATTTGAAGAATGGGCCACAGGTTCTCCAAGCTCTTTTTCATATTCCTGCGGCTATTCCTAGGCTTAGGAAAAAACAACACTTAGTCTTCACTGTGATTCTCCACTCTCAATGTTCACCACAACCAGAGGAAACTACTCACTAATCGTATGTCCAGATTGGCGGAATAAGAAATGCCAGGCTCCCAATTCCTTATTTGAACAACTCCTATTCTTGTAGCCACCACATCTACTGTTACGTCTAGGCAGGACTCGACACTATCTTCAAAAAATGGAATCAATGAAATGGAACTTCTGCCACAATGCAGTGAACCATGTTGTAAAACAACTTCTACAACTTTTTTTTAAATTTTTTTTATTTGAGGGTTGCCGTCTGCCTGGTTCGGAAGAAACGCTTAGTCCGTATACACAGAGGATGTTGCCCAACCATGTTGATTACAATTTCAGCCGGAACATTACAAACTTAATAATGTTTATGGGCAAATATTTAATCACATGCTCCAAACTTTAACAATAGATTCTTTTAAAATTCTTTTCTCTTTTTGAGATTATCAAATTCTTCCATACATTTGCAAACTTGGCTCTGATACCATGTTATTTTTATGATCGATTGCAAATGTAATGACATTGTTATATTGTCTATGTTTTCCAAATGCATCGATCTCTTTGTACTTATACAAGACAATGATAAGAAGAGACACGTCTTTTAAAGGGACATGTCTATTCATTAATCTTTATTAATTATTTAAATATATAAATAATATCAATTATATATATATATATATATATATATATATATATGATAATAATCCACTTATATAAATTATATGGATATATATATAGTAATTATAATACATATTATTATTATTACATATATATTGACATATACTTGATAATTAAATAACAATGATTTTATCTGAACGAAGCTACATTCCTTAACAACTACAACATGCGGGGATGCCTTCATACATTCCTAGGGAACCATTACCGCATTCGCACAGTTCATTTCCATGACAAGTATAAGTGAATTGTTAGTGCAGGTGACAATTGGAATATAAGGATCTGGAATTGGGAATGTAAACTTTGCATATCTATTCTTATTGGTCACGAAAATTTTGTGATGTGCGCCTCTTTTCATCTCAAGGAGGACCTGGTTGTTTCCGCATCATCGGATCGAACTATTTGTGTATGGGATATAACTGCTTTGAATAAAAGAATTATTTGTTCGGAAGATGGCCATGTCAAACTATGGCGGATGAATGATACAAAGGCTATGGAAGTTGACACTCTAAGAGGACATAACAAAAAAAGGTATCTTGTGTGTTGTTCCATGCACGCCAAGACATTATTGTTTCAGCTTCTATAGATAATAGTATCCGAGTGTGGGATTTGACAAAGCGTACATGTATCCAAACTTTTTGTAGAGAGCATGATCGGTTCTGGACTCTTTCTGCACATCCAGAAGCGAATCTTGTGGCAGCGCAGGGCATAATTTATTTTTTAAGTTGATCAACGTTGAGTATGAAAGCTGTTGGCTCTACAGAACACAACTGGTTTAGCTAACAAAAATAATAGAATATTTCAAATATCAGAGCCGTATTAATTCTGGAATCAATTAATATAAATGCTAGCAGTTCGGTTCACTCGAGTCTGAAGAGTATTAGCCAAATTTGCTTCTACTTCAGTGTAGAATCTTCAATTTGAAAGGCTAATTGTTCCACATTATTGGAGGCATTATTCATTCATGGAAGAAAAAAACATGAAACTTTACACCATCTTGAGAGGAGTTGCATCAGTTGGTGTCAGTAGTTATTATAGTTGGTAGGTTATAGTCAATTGAAGGAAGCTCTTAATTGGCTGGGTATAGTCGATTGAAGGCAACTTTCAGTTGGTGGGTTATCATCGATTGAAGGCATTAGAGTTGTCTGCAGACATTATTAACAAGACACCACAGTTTCCAACAACATTGCAAATACTTGGGACTGATTCCTCGAGTTTGAAGATTTGATTTGATCGAGGCTTGAAGTCATTTGATGGTGAAATTGTAGCGATAACTCTTATTCCAAGTCTGTGGATCTGTGGTCCTTGTTTGGCACATATTTGGCCGCATAGGGCTCCTTGCTGACTGATTGTTCTCTTCAAAATTTAAGATAAGTAATTCATGTTTTATTTGAATTTGCAGTTTGTAATTCATTAAAAAATGTTGTATGCTTCCATCATTTTATGCTTGAGATAGTTTAGTCTTATGAACTATTCGTAGTCTATCTCTAACATATTTTTTCAGATGAAAACATGTGAATTCCAGATTCAGAGGGAGACTGACATCTTCAGGAAGGTCAAGAATTTGATGGGCTTGAGTTTCAAAAGAAAACAAATGATTCAATCAACTTGTGACAAACTCGATCATATTGATTGAGAGGGAGATTACAGCTGAAAGTGAAACAAATCTGAGATTATAGTAGTGAGAACTTGTGGATAGAATCACCGATGAGATACACGTGGATAGAATACTAGAGGTCTTTATTATCTTCCCTCAAGTCCAAGAGGGAGTGTTAATATTGTGGCCTTGGAAAAGATCAAAATGCATCTTATGCTAGCCAATGTAACCTTATGACTATTTAGATTATTCGTATTGGTTCTCTCAGGAAGGAAAGTATGAAATGACATCCTACAGTGACACCGAATTGAGTATATAAATAGGGTCTGCCTTCGTGACAGATGGAGAAGTTAAAAGATCTACATTAGTGGACATTTGAGGATCTTGATTCAGAGGGAGTAGACCATGTTTTGTTGGTTCTCTAGTAATCAAGAAATTATAGCAAACAATTATGGTTATTACCATGTGAGAAGGTTATATGTCAGAAAGAGAAGCTAGAAGATCAAATTAAGTTGGCACCCCAGGATCTTGGTCATACAAATTCAGAAGGAGTATAACATGTCAAGATGGTGTATACTTTGTAATCTCAGAATTCACCAAGACTATGAGATCGTGCAAACAAATGTAATTCAATGGAGGTACATCCTCACTAAAGAACAAACAACCGATACTCTTACCAAGTGTCTTGCTAGAAAGAAGATTGTGTACCTTCAGATAACCTTGGTATGTTGAGGAATAAAGCCTTATTAGGTGAAAAGAAGGTATCCTGAACGTTATGCAATAACTATATCATGGTTAGACAACATTAAGATGTTGGTTTCAAACTGACATGATGTGTTCCGGACTGTATTATGTTCATGGCTAGACAACATTGAGTTGTTGGTTTTAAATTGTCATGACTAAGAGTTTGACTTGAATTTTTAAATAATTCTTGTCTTTGATAGACAATTCTAAGGTGGAAGTCTTGATTTCCACTCTTTGGATGAGCCAGAGTGGATCCACCCTTTGAGAAGAGTCAAGGTGACTTTATGGGTTTTTTATTCATGAATAAATGTAAAAATATATATTGCAATATTGTGTAAAAATGATCATTTGTGTGTGGGTTAACATTTCAAGGTGACGATCTTGTAAATAGTTAACCAAAGTGTCAAGATAGACTACTTAAGTGTGTGTCCCGACTGTGCGGAGATCTTGACTCTTGTTATTACTGGTTGTGTAATAACGAAACCATATCATGATAGACTACATAATTGTGTGTCCCGACTGTGCGGAGATCATGATATTCAAGTCTATTTTCATGATGAGACTACATTAACTTGTGCGTCCCGAAATGGCGGATGTCATGATAGACTTTTGATATTTAATACTCACTCGCTAAGAGGGAGTGTTAAGATATAGCTTCATTCGTATAATTTTATATATATATATATAAATTTATACATTATTATAATGAAGAGTTGTGATAGTTATATTATATTATTATCATTATTATATTATTAATATAGTAATGATAATATTATAATGCAATGATATATATTATATTATTGTCATATATTATAGTTAATTATATATTTATGTTAATTATGGTTATTGCCATAATTGTCATATTATTATATAGTCATGACTCTTCAAGACGTGACTATTCAAAAGATATAAATATATATCTATGGCTAGTGAAAAGATCAATCACAATGGTAATCTATTTCACTACAGCACTCACATATATTCTCTATAGGACGATCCAGATTTCACAATAGATGGGATTGGTGAAGAAGATCCTTGCATGGAACTATAGGAAGATGTAACAGTGAACATTGACGGCTTATTCAAATTTGAAGACACCCCAAAATGTTTTGTAAGAGCAGAACAAGAAACACAGAGAAATAGGTCAATTTGTGAAATGAAGCTACAAATGCACTAGTAAACACTGGTATACAAAAGGGCAACATCTAGAAGTACCCCCTAAAATCCTAGAAATGCTTTTTAAACATGGAAGTATCTTCGTATTGTGACGAAGATGGAGATTGGGCTGATCACTGTGGATTGAGGAGTTGGACATGTCCTTGTGGAGTGTAGATAAATAAAAATATGAAGAAAACCCAAAGAAGTATAAGAGGAGCAAGTGTTGGAGCCTCTTATTATGATTCTTGTTTAGGTGAATTCGCATTTGGTTCCGATCCCTAACTACTACAATTCTTCTCTAGGAGCATTTGTATTTGGTAACTCCTGATGGCGTAAGATTAAGTCCACAAGTATCTTGAATCTATCTCATCTTTAATAGGTTACTCACCATGCTTCACAAGGCATTCTTATTAAATATAGGCTTGTTATATATCATTGGGAATCTCTTGTGGTATTTGATACAACGGTGTGCAGTTTTTTTTGTTTCTACCTGTTCTCATGGTTCTGGGGCCATAATATAAAACAACCTAGTTTTTAGAGTCAGGAAATGAAAGGCTGTAATAGTTAGCTTTTCAACTGTCTTTTGCTTGAATTATCCTTTCCTTTCTAATCATGTCATAACATATACAGAGTGCATTGTTAATCACTATAATACAAGTGATTGTAGCTTGTATTATACTGCTTCTGTCATATCAATAATCAATAGAAAGCATAGTAATTCTTTGTAGTGATAATTCTTCTTTGAACTTTTGGACCTAGTCTTCTAAAATAACAAATTAAAGATAAATGGTGTCAGGTAAACTGAAATTCCGTAGGAACATGATTGCTCACGATTGTTTTTTTGAATTTGGATTAAGAAGATTCCATCTTTCCCCTGTCAAACTCCATCCATTGGAAATTCAGTGAAAGAGCAAAGTTGGAGAAATATGAATTATCTTTATGTTTTAGCACATAGACAATAACTGCTTATTCTAGATTTTCAATTTCTATTCTCCCTTTATCCTGTAACTTGTTTGATGCTTGATTTTGCTTCCCTAGGTAGTTTATTTATAGCAAAAGTTCTGGCATTCTTGAAAATGTATGTATATGCTGAAGACCAGGTCACTAACAACATGTTAAATATTGCTCTAAAGGGAAACATTATTAGTTATGGTGGTACTTTAAAATAGGGCACGCACTATCCTGAACATAACCATCTTAATATAGTCACTGATAAATTAAATATGTTCTTTTATTTTTTCTTATCTTTTCTGATTGTGAGATCGCAGTTAAGAAGACCCTCACATCCAACTCGTGGAATTCCTACAGCTGTGAGTTCCTTGGCAACATTGCTAAGAGAACCTCTGGTTAGATCACTATTTGTAAAGGCAGATGGAGTGAAACTCCTAACTCCTCTTATTTCACCAGCATCTGCTCAGCAATACGTTCAGGTAGTCTGAAATATTCTTCTAACAAAATGTAGAGTCTTGTTTTCCTGATTTATTGTGTATTTTAAAGCCATTAGTTGTCAATGCAGTATTGTATAAATTTCTTTAACAAATTGTGATGCTTACCTACCACATAGAAAGGGATGCACTGCACACTGATTTTAGTGAGTGAACTGATATAGCAAAAGTTGTCTGATTATATTCTTCCAAAATGCTCAAAAATATAATATCAGAGAAATAAAATTTACATGAACAATTTGATACTCTTTATCGGTTTGACACATTTTTATCTAACACATACATATACAGACACATGTATGCATATAAAGTTAGTTGGAATTGAAGGATTGGTTTACTTCCAAGCTTGATCATTAAGTCAAAACCCAGGAGGATGAGATATGAAAAGTTTATCAGGTAAATTGAATAAAATCTCCTTTTGAAGCCTACAATGAGGATGCACACACCAAATTGGTGTCTGGCTTGTTCGTGATAAAAAATTCAACCTTTTTGTAGGCAGTTTTGTAAGTAAATAGTTTGTATTCCAACGTTACACACATCAAAACAATAATTTAATTATTTGTTACTCTTAATTTATGTACATATGAATGCACTCATCTATGGGCATTTTCATGTTCATATGTATAATAAGAATGAAGAAATTTATTAAAATTTTCATGAACGACCGGAATAGCTTACTGTTATGTTGGAAAAGGACTAGGACAAAAGTAATCCTAGATTCAACCAAGGCAAGAAGTTTATTGCTGGTCGGTATAATCATTTCTTGAGTGTTCTTGGTTCAAGAGGATGAACTGTACAAAATAAATTCATTGACAAACATGGATCATTCACTGAAAACTTGTGCATAACTAACATATATTTCACTGAAGAAAAATAAGTTCTACCTGGACATCATTTACACTGGACATCTGATAGATCAAATGCTAGGCCTGTTGGGTAGGGTCTGACCTTAAAATTGTCTTTTTCTTGGTAGTTTTAATCAAACATCTATGTGCTTATTTATATTGGATTAAACATTTTCATCCGTAATTCTCTTTGATTTTGTACTGAATAATTAAGCTCATCTTAAAAATTAAAATGCTTATTCATCAACAAAATAAGCTTGCACTTGTAACAAATAAACTCAAGCAAACAGGAATATACTTTAGCCATGCTTTATAGTAATTTACCTTGAAGAAATTTTCTCACTTTTAAGGATGATTAAATTCGATTATCCCATTCCATACCGATACAGTACATTTAATATTATGGGTTTAAGTTTTGAAAGGAAAAAACTAAGGAAAGAAGCTACATTGCTATTCACAAATTTTTGAAAATTGTCATTGGTAAGTCACTGATCATGAAGGCATGTGTACTCCATAGTAGAAGGTCAAACATTCTAGATCTGAAAGGGGGGTAGGGTTGTACACCTTGTTGAACAATATATATATATATATATATATATATATATATATATATATATATATATATATATATATATATATATATATATATATATATATATATAGGTAAGATTGAAAGAGGTCACATATTTGATTCTGGGAGAAGGTAAGGTTATACACCTTGTTGAACAGGATATAAGGTAACATGGAAAATCAATCTCCTTGTTTAGTTCTTGTATAAGGGGGTCCCATACACCAAATTGGTGTTTCACTTTATGGTGACCTAAAAATTTATCTTTACTTTTATCTTGTCATATATAAATGTATGGTGATAAGAATATTAAGAGCATGAAGTGCCACAAAGGTCATAGGTTGATGAGCTCCCTAAGAACCTTATGTTTTTTATATATATAGTTTTCAAGTTCAACAGAAAAATTGGAATCATCCTGAAACTAATGAAGTGTGATCTTTTTGTAGCTCCTCTATGAGACAGCTCTTTGTATATGGCTCCTTTCATTTTATGATGCCGCTATGGATTCATTAGCCATGACTCGCACTTTACCTCGTTTAGTGGAGATTGTCAAAAGCTCCACAAAAGAAAAGGTGCGGGGTTGTTTATATGTGCTGTTATATGCATGCTTAATTTGAGTGAGATGGTTATTGGCAGAAATCCTTAATTCTGGTTTTGATCTTTCTGGAATCTTCCCAGGTTGTAAGGGTCACTGTCTTGACATTGAAAAACATGCTTATTAAAGGAACCTTTGCAAGTGAAATGGTGGATCTTGGGTTGCCACAAATTGTGCAAAACTTAAAATCACAGACCTGGAGTGATGAGGTCAGAAACAAGTACTCTCTTTTTAGTGGCTACATGCTTGATTTCCTATTTTATTAGATTTTATCTACAGATGCTTATGTTTCTCAGCTTCTAGATTGCTGAAGATTTTCACAATTTTATATTACAGGATCTGGTTGAAGCATTAACTTTTCTGGAAGAAGGCTTAAAAGATAGCATTAGAAAATTAAGTTCTTTTGACAAGTACAAACAGGAAGTTATGCTTGGAAATCTTGATTGGTCCCCAATGCACAAGGATCCAGCATTTTGGTCTGAAAATATTACTAAATTTGAAGATGATGACTTCCAGGTATGTTGAAGGCCATTTTTTCCACAAAAAAACATTTTATATGCATGCACTTGTCTATAAGATTTAAGTATATTTGCAGATTCTCAACCTAAACAGGTAAGAAGAATTGTTTCCAATGAAACCGCAATGACAATGACACCTTTGATTATTAGATATACATTCTTGAACACAATCAATCAGAAATGGAGGCTTTACATTTATTTCCCATGTGTGATTTCTACCTGTGATTAGAATATATTAGATCAAATTTTCTGTTTAGCTTGGATTTATTTTATATTTTTTTAGTTACAAGTTTTGCTGTAGTAAATATGCTGAATTTGTCTATTAGATATCGTTAGTGTAGAAGTCAAGTATTGTGGTTATAGACTAAACATTTGATATTATATAAATATGACATCTGAGATAAGTAAAGTTGCCTTCTTCTTTCTAAATTCTTTTTCTCTTAGTTTTAATTGAGTGTTAAAGTTTTGATCAGATTTAGAGGTTTACAGTATTTTTAATTTTTCTATATATATGTTGATCACAATATTTCTATAGTTCTTTCTTGAATGTATGTATATTAATATTAATGAAATATGAATATATATAAAATCCTTAGAATTTTCAATATCAATATTAATGATAATATATATTTACTATGAAGTGATTGTACTACAGATCAGATCTGTATATATATATATTGCTGCCGATATATGCTTGAATTGATAATTACAAATATCGATGAGTATTACGGAGACTTGTTAGGCACTTATTGATTTCGGTACTTCCCAAGTCATATGGACCAAAGTTATATACTAATGGGAGGAGACATGTCTACGTAGGGACATGTCCCTACGTGGACATAGTCCATGTAGAGACATGTCTCTACGGAGGTATGTCCTCATCGATCCCAAACTCAAGTAAATACACGTTAGTTTGCATGTTAATAACATCGATACTAATATCGATTCATTTGGTAATATAAAGCATGCTCGATACTCATTATCGAACCGGTTGATATAAATGTAATATTAAGATAATGTATGGGTATCATAATGTGCTACCTTTGATAGCACAATATGGTATCGATACCAGCATTGATTATATTGATACTCATTATCGATGAATGTATAAATTAATATCAACAATGTAATTTGTATTAACAACATAATTAATATTAATGGTATTAACAACATGATTAATATCATGAACATGATTAATAATAGTTATATTAATCTCAATTTCAATTATGTATATATATATTAACAATATATAACATTATATATATATATATATATATATATATATATATATATATAATTAATATTAATGGTATTAACAACATGATTAATATCATGAACATGATTAATAATAGTTATATTAATCTCAATTTCAATTATGTATATATATATTAACAATATATAACATTATATATATATATATACATACTTGATTGTAATAATACTATTTATTAATCATATATTATGATAATCAATAATCATAGCACAATACATAAGAAGGATAGAGATCAAATGCTCAAGTTCGATAGGTCACTTATGCATTTGATTTCATTGTTAGGAATAATCTGACCAACGCTACAATTCATTAACACTCCCTCTTAGCTAGGGAGGATGATCATGTAGACACAATAGATCCATTGTGTGGGAGGGATATCACCTCAATGTGATATCAGAAATTATGGCATATCCACGGATATCAAGTCTAATGATATCCACCATAAATAATGTTACCTCATTTTGTCATCAGGAGTTATGGCATGTGCATGTATATCAAGTCACATGATATTCACCATACTCACAATATCCATTATTGTATGTGCACAAGCATCAAGTAGCATGATGCCTACCATAAGGATATCTGCTCATGGCATATTATGTGACTTGATATCCACCATGAAATATCTCAGTTATTTAACTCATTGTGGTTATACACCACTCAATTAATATCACTTAAGAGATATAAACTATCATGACATGTCCACGGATATCAAGTCACATGATATCCATCATGATAGTAAGGTTTAACTATTGTAAAGTCGTCACCTTACAACAATAACCATAAGTACAGATGTACATCATTGAAAGAGTGTCACCTTTCAAGATGTTCATAGGGGCCCATGAAGCCATGTAATCACACACATGACAAAAAGAGTTTACATATTAAACATCTTTTAAAAGATATTAGTACAATAAATTTAGTTTGTTGAGACTCAATCTCAAATAAAATTACATTTCTACCATACCAAGCTTACCTCTAAAGTATTCCACCTTTGTTTTGGAGAGAGGCTTGGTGAGAACGTCTGTTGATTGTTCTTTGGTACTAATATATCTCAACTGGATAACATTTCTCTCCACCATGTCTTTAACATAATGGTAAGGGATTTCAATGTGCTTTGATCTGTCATGGAACATTAGATTCACTGAAAGCTTTATACAACTTTGGCTATCAAAATGAATGATCGTGGGATCCAAGGATTGTCCAAACAATCCTACAAGAAGTTTTCTTAACCACACGGCTTCTCGAGCTCCCATAGATGCTACAACATGTTTGATTTTGGAGAGCCATTTAGATGAGACAACTGATTTGTCTTTTGGTCTAGGTACGATATCCCAAACATCATTCTTTGTTAAGATATGACCAGATTTGGAATAGAGGAAATTTTAATTTTTCTATCTTATTTCCTTGATGTATGTATAGTTAAACTATAGTGTACTAGTGTTAGAATAATATTCTAACTTATATGAGATTGCCTATATGATGATAATGTAGATCTAAGAGAAAACTATGAACTTCAAATTCAATAATGATATACTTCTTTACTTGAGAATACTTGATAGGGATCTCTATTGTAACTTGTAATAATACTTGTAGATTTCTGTATTTTCCAAGATACTCTTTCAATGTGTATATATATGATATAATGGGACATGTTCCCTGTAAGGACATAGAGACATGTCTCTACGTGAGACATCTCTTGATAATTATTTTAATCATTTATTTGCTACCGATAATATATACCATTGAACTGATCGATAATGATCGATTTACAACTTAATAACGATGATGCAAGATAGTCGATACAATAATCGACTCACATATAATATATGACGACTATCGATATGGGTAACCATAGTTGATACCAACTGTGATCATCATAATTGATACCAATATCGATGCTCATTATATATATTGATGCCAATGATGTGTATTGGCCGATAGTGGTTATCGGCTGTGATAACCACAGTCCATGTTGACTGTGATCATCACAGTCGATAACAACTATGCCTTTATTGATTCTTGCATTTCTGTTTATTGTTGGTTTCATTGATAATTAAGTTGATTCTCATAATCGACATTATAGTCGATGTCACACATGAAATCTTGGTTAGTGTATCATCATTATTATATATATATATATGACAATTATTTATTATTTATAAGTATATATGTATAATATATCTCTTATATATACATATATATATAATATATATATTATGTATATATAATATATATGTAATCTCAATAATTGTCATCAATATTAATAATGCTTCATGATAATAGAGGAAGATAGATATCAAATGTTCAAGGCCGATAGGTCACTCAAACATTTGATTTCATCGATTGGAATCATCTGATTGAAGCTACAATCATTAACACTTCCTCTTAGCTGAGGAGGATGATTTCTATCCATGTAATACAATGAACTACTGTATCGATGACTTCCTCAATGTAACATTGAGGGTTATGGTCTACACAGATATAAAAAATGACATCCACCATACAGATGTTACCTTACGGTATCATCATGAGCATGGATTGTTCAAGAATATCAACCATATGTTATTCTCCATACTCATCTTTTCTGGTATGTGCACTGGCATCACGTCTCATGAAGCCTACTAGAGAAGATATCATTTCATGGCATATCCACGGATGTTACGTCTCATAACATCCACCATGACATATCTCAATAATATAACTCATGTAGTTGCACACTACTTAGTTAACATTAGATAAGAGATATGAACTATCATGATATGTCAGTGGATATCAACCATATGGTATCCGTCATGATAGTAGGTTAAACTATGTTAAAATCGTCACTTTACAATAGTAACCATAAGAAAACTTCATTGAAAGATCGTCATCTTTCAGGGAGTTTCAACAATATCATGTAATAACTCACATAATAAAAATTATTTATAATATATCTCATATATAAATCATTAGTACAATTTTATCGAGTCTCAACCTCAATTACAAATTCTTACATTCTTACCATACCAAGCTTACCTCTAAAGTGATCCACTTTTGTCTTTGAGAGAAGGTTGGTTAGAATATCTGCAGTTTTCTCATCTGTACTAATATACCTCAACTAAACAACTTTTCTCTCCACCATGTCTCTAACATAGTGATAAGGGATGTCAATGTGTTTGGACCTATCGTTAAATATAGGGTTCACATAAAGTTTTATGCAACTTTGATTATCACAATGAATAATAGTGGAATCCAAGGCTTGTCCAAACAATCCAACTAACAACTTTTTTAACCATACTGCTTCTCGAGCTCCCATAGATGCGACAATGTATTCAACTTTAGTGGAGCTTTGTGCAACTGAGGATTGCTTTCTGTTGAACCTGGATATCATGACAAAACCTAAATTGAAACAACATCCTGAAGTACTCTTTCGATCTACAACACTTCCAGCCCAATTTGAGTTTGAATATCTATGGAGTTTTAGATTAACATTGTCATACTTTAATCCAAGCCTAATGGTTCCACAAAGATATCTCAATATGTGTTTTGCTGCAACCAAATGCAATTTTCTAGGTTCACACATGAACTGGCTAAGTGCATTTGTTGCATAGCAAATGTCTAGTCTGGTGTTGACCAAATACATTAATGACCCAATTATTTGACGATAGAGAGTAGGATTTGCTAATTCTGATTGTGAAGTTGCTTCTTTGAGTTTGTGAAAATTTGTCTCCATAGGTGTAGACATAGGTTTGCTATCCATCATTCCAAACCTCTTTAATATATCAATAGTGTATTTTCCTTGATTCAAGATAATGTAATTATCTTGTTGCCATACTTCTAAACCAAGGAAGTAATGTAATATTTCCAAATCTTTCATTTCAAATTTAGAAGCAAGGTCCTTACATTCAGTGATTAGATGATCTTCTCCCGTGATTAGCAAATCGTCAACATATAAAATGAGAATCAACATATCACCATTTATTACCTTAAAGTATAGATTAGGGTCTGCTTCATTCTTGGAAAACCCCAATTTGGAGAGATAGTTGTCTATCCTTTCATACCGGGCTCGAGGACCCTATTTGAGCCCATATAAAGCCTTCTTTAACTTGCAAACATGAGAAGTACTATCATGAATCATGAATCCCTTTGGTTGTTCCAAGTACACTTCCTCTTCAATGATCCCATTAAGGAAGACTGTCTTTACATCAATCTATTGAACTTTACATTTTTTAGATGTGGCAATAGCAATAATAGCTTTGACAGAGATGTATCGAGCAATTGGGGCAAATGTCTCTTCATAATCAGTCCCTTCCTTCTGGGAGAATCCTCTGGCAACAAATTTGGCTTTATGTTTTTCAATACTTCCATCAGCTGCATGTTTGATTTTGAATAGCCATTTAGATGAGACAACGGATTTGTCTTTAGGTCTTGGCACAATGTCCTAGACATCATTCTCTGTGATGGATTTGTATTCTTCAACCATGACATCCTTCCATACTTTCTTTTGAAGTGCTTCCTCAACATTTGAAGGTTCAGATTTGATAAGTTCCCTCATGAGAGCAACATAGTTGGAGTATCCATTAGGTTTTTTCCTTTCCCTGAAAGTACCCTCAAAAGCTCCATAAATACTTGCTTCTTCAATTGTTTTCCTTGCCCAAAGTGGTCCCTTATGATTAATGGTTGAATCTCTAGTTTTAAGAGTAGAGTTCAATGGTTCATTATCGTTCTCCATAGGAGTCTCCCTTTGAAGCCCAATCTTCTTGAGGGTTTTCTTCATCTACTTCCATAATGCCTTTAGACCTCTTAAAAGCAATGTCTTCTTGGAAGGTTAAATATCTGCTAATCTCAATTAAGTATTGATCAGGTATGTATATCCTATAGGCTTTAAATGTTTCACTATACCCAACAAAAATCCCACTCTTCCTTGATGGTTCTAATTTGGTCCTTTTCTCTTTACGAATATGGATATAGATAGGACAACCAAATATTCTAAGATGGCTTATGTCAGGTAAAGTCTCAGTGAAGGTTTCTTTAGGGGTTTTATTATCTAGGATAGAGTGAGGACATCAATTTTGGATATAAACAAATGTGTTGGATGCTTCAGCCCAAAATGAGGTATGAAGGTTTTGATCATGCATCATAGCTTTTGCTGCTTCTACTATGGTTCTATTTTTCTGTTCAGCTGCCCCATTTTGTTGAGAGTTGTAAGGAACAATGTACTCCCTCTTAATCCCAACCGAATTACAAAATTCTTTAAAATTATTAGAGATGTATTCTCCCCCATTATCAGACCTTAGGGTTTTGATTCTTTTCCCGGACATGTTTTCAACTAAGGCTTTGAATTCCTTAAATTTAGTTAGAACTTCATTTGATTCATTACACTTTAGAAAGTAAATCCAAGTTTTCCCAGAGTAGTCATCAACAAAAATAACATAATACAAAAATCCTCCTAGCGAGGCTACTGTCATTAGCTCACATAAATCAGAATGGATAAGTTCAAGTACATTTTTGGATCTACTCATTGTTAAAATATGTTCGTTCGTGTTTACAAAAATGACGTAAAACTATCATATATATATATATATATATATATATATATATAATGAGTTATAGTATATATATACTAATATAATATATCAATCATTAATTATGTTATATATATATATATATATATATATCATAATATATATAAAACACTAAATATAAATCGAATGGTATAATCTACAATTCATAAGTTAACTATGTATCACGATACTATCGTGATTGTTATACATAAACAGTCACAGTATTATCGTGACTGTTCATGTATAACAGTCACGATAACTATCGTGACAGTCCTATTACAATTTGTTAATGCCGACAGGTTTTAAAAACAGCGACTATATTATTATTATGTCGTTTGTTAGGAAATAGTCGGTATCCAAAAGACATGACTGTTGACATTTCCATCGATTCAACTTATATATATAGTTGATCTTCGTTGGTCAATCAATCAATTACAACGGCAATTGCATTGATCAGCGAATATCAACTATACATAATATATTTATATATTAGTATCTTCCGATCCTCTTTCCTTAACATGGTATCAGAGCTGTAAGGAATATAAAGAAGATAAAATATATATATATATATATATATAAAACCTAACATATAGCTGAGAATATTTTAAATTATAAATTAAATTATGGCTCACTGTATGAGAATGGAAGATAGATTAGAAGGTCCTTCAAACTTTGTATCTTGGAGGACAAGACTTACTTCTCTTCTAATGGAACTTGAACTAGAGGAATATATTGAGAAGGATATGAAAATGCCGGAAGAAGAAACTGAGAAAACTACATGGAAAAGGAGAAACAACAAAGCCAGGAAATTGATTATAGATTCAGTGAAAGATTCTATCCTCCCGACCATATCGAGAATTACCAGTGCCTTTGAAATGTTTAAAATCATTCAAGACACATTCGAGATAAACAATGCCAGTAGAATCTTAACATTGAAGAGTCAACTTCTCAACATGAAAATGAACAAAGGGGAAACAATCACCTCCTATTTCCTAAGGATATCTGAGATAAGAGATCAACTTCTCTGCATTGGAAATACTATAGAAGATACTGAACTTACACTTATCGCCCTAAAGGGTTTACCCATCTCTTGGGAAACCTTCATTCAGTGCATAAGTACAAGACCACCTTTACCTAGGTTCGAACAATTAAAGAACGATTGTACTCAAGAAGAATCGAGATTAGCATCCAGAGGAATAGGGTCGAAAAATGAAAATGAAGTACAAGCCCTTCATACTAAAACTTCTCAGAAAAAGAAGAGAAAATTCAACAATTCAAGTAATGGAAAACATCACTTCAAAAGGGATCTCTCCAAAATAAAATGTCATAAATGTGACAAATTTGGACATATTCACAAATACTGTCCAGAAAAACAGAAAATTCAAGCAGCCTTAGCAGAAACTAAAGGAACAGAAAATTCTCTTTTTTATCTAGCCTTAGCAAGTGAATTAAATTCCAATAAAAATACTTGGATAATAGATAGCGGTGCATCAAGACATATCACTGGATTCAGAGATCAGTTCGAAACCCTTTCTGGAAACTCTACAGAAGAAGTAACCATTGGTGACAACTCCACTTATCCGGTAAAAGGAATTGGGACCTGTTTGATATAGATAAGAGATGGAGTCACTCTACAGTTAAAAGAAGTATTATATGTGCCCGGAATAAAGAGAAACCTAATCTCAATATCAGGGCTAGCTGATCAAGGATATAGGGTAACATTTAATGAAGAAAAAGTTCTTCTCTGGACCAAAAACACAAACATCAAAAATGCAATGCACATAGGGTCCAGAGATGGAAGCTTATACAAACTATGTAATAAAAAGTAGCCCTAAATCACAATGTTCAACAAAATAATGAAATTTGGCACAAAAGACTAGGACACATTGGATATAGTGCTCTTCCTACTTTGCATAAAATCACCTCTGGGGTACCCTCTCTAAAATCTGAACACTTGAGCATTTGTAAGGGATGTGCATTAGGAAAGAACATTAAAGGATCTTTTCCAACAAGTGAACACAAGACGAATAGTGTTTTAGAACTTATTCACACTGATATGTGTGGCCCCATGTCCACTCCTTCTTTTTCAGGTGCCCTATATTATCTATAATCTTTGTGGATGACTATTCAAGGAAAACATGGATATATTTTTTAAAACTTAAAGAGTCAAGTGAAGTATTAGCCAAATTTCAAGAATTCAAAGCATTGGTAGAAAATCAAACCAATAAGAAAATCAAAACTCTTAGGTCAGACAATGGTGGGGAATTCACATCTGACAACTTCAAAAACTATTGTAAATCTGTTGGGATTAAGAGGGAGTATACTGTACCTTATAACCCTCAACAGAATGGAGTAGCAGAAAGGAAGAACAGAACCATCATTGAAGCAGCAAAAGCTATGATGCATGATCATAATATTCATATATCATATTGGGCAGAAGCTGCCAACACTGCAGTGTATATTCAAAACAGATGTCCACATGCAATACTTGAAAATTCCACACCAGAAGAAGTATTTACAGGAGTTAAACCTGATCTCAGTCATTTAAGAGTATTTGGATGTCCAGTATATATACATGTACCAAAAGAGAAAAGAACCAAATTAGAACCTTCTGGTAAGAAAGGTATTTTTCTAGGCTACAGTGAAGACTCTAAAGGATATCGAATATATATCCCTAATCAAAAATCAGTAGAAATAAGCAGAGATGTCAAATTTGAAGAAAACTTCTCATCCACTAATAATGAAGACAACAGTTTGTTTGATCTTGAGAAAGATTTATCACTTGAGGAAGAAAGCGAGAATAACAATTCAAATATGAATTCAACACTATCAAATAACGAAAACGCAATCCTCGATCCTGAACCTTCTTGTGTAGAAAATGTAAACAACAAAAAGAGACCATTATGGGCCAGGAAAATACTTGAAGAAAACAATATGGAACCAGCACAAATCTCCAGAGAAAACAAAAGAACTAGAACGCAAAAATGTTACACTGCACTTCTAACTGAACTATCAGAATCAGAACCGGTCAGTGTTGAGAAAGCATTATCAAAACAAGCCTGGAGAGAAGCAATGGTTGAAGAATATCAGTCCATCATGAAAAATGATGTATGGGATATTGTCCCTAGACCTAAACATAAGTCAGTTGTATCATCAAAATGGCTATTCAAAATCAAGTATGCTCCAGATAGCAGTATTGATAAACATAAAGCCCGATTTGTTGCTAGAGGATTTTCACAGAAAGAAGGCATTGACTATGAGGAAACATTCGCTCCAGTAGCTCGTTACACATCTGTCAGAACCATACTTGCAATTGCAGCCTCTAAAGGATGGAAAGTACATCAAATGGATGTCAAAACTGCATTCCTAAATGGTAAGATTGAGGAAGAAGTCTACATTGAACAACCAGAAGGATTTCTCACTCATGACAAAAATAAATTCGTATGCAAGTTAAAGAAAGCACTCTATGGACTCAAACAAGCTCCCAGAGCATGGTATGAAAGAATAGATCAATATTTGAGCAAATTGGGGTACTCTAAAAATATTGCAGATCCTAATATATACTTCAAAATTGAAAAAGGAGACATGATAATCCTTGTTCTCTATGTTGATGACTTACTCATTACAGGAGAAGACAATCTAATAGATAAATGTAAAAAGGACCTAGTAGCTGAATTTGATATGAAGGATATGGGCCTACTACACTACTTTTTGGGTCTTGAAATTATTCAAAACAAAGATCATATTCTCCTCAGTCAAAAGAAATATATTTCTGATATTCTGAACAGATTTGGTATGGTAGATTGTAAACCTCTTGCTACTCCTATGGAGACAAATCTTCAGAAATTAAAGGATGAAGCAGAAAACTCAGAACCTGCAGATGTGACACTCTTCAGACAGATAATTGGATCCCTCATGTATCTGGTGAATACACGTCCTGACATTTGCTATGCCACAAATGTACTAAGTCACTTCATGTGTGAACCAAAACAGATTCATCTAGTGGCAGCTAAACACATCTTGAGATATTTAAAAGGAACAAGTGATCTTGGACTAAAATATGACAAGACTGAAATTCAACTTCAAGGTTATTCAGACTCAGATTGGGCAGGAAGTACCACTGATCGAAAGAGTACCACAGGAGTTTGTTTCAGTTTGGGTTCCGCAGTGATATCTTGGTTTAGTCGGAAGCAATCAGCTGTAGCTCAGAGTTCGACAGAGGCAGAATACATGGCTGCATCTATGGGAGCTAGAGAAGCAGTATGGTTAAGAAAATTACTTTTTGACTTATTTGGTAAACCTCTATTACCTACCATTATTCATTGTGATAATCAGAGTTGCATCAAGCTCTCTGTAAATCCTGTTTTTCACAATCGGTCAAAACACATAGAGATTCCATATCACTATGTAAGAGATATGGTAGACAGAAAAATTATTAAACTAGTCTACATCAGCACTGAGGAACAAAATGCTGATATCTTCACTAAATCCCTTGCAAGGGTGAAGATAGAATTCTTCAGGACCAAAATTGGTTTGATCAAAATATGAACTATTAATGTACATTTCATTCATAAATATATATATATATATATAATTTTTGAAATATTTCAAAATTGTGTGAAGATGACGATCTTCTGTTTATCGTTTCTATTTCAGGGTGACGATCCTGACAATAGAAACCAGGTCTCAAGATAGACTCCCGAAAGGGGTTGAGCCGGATTGGTCCGGACATCTTGTTACCAAAATCATCACTTGTTTAACAATTATTTAAGATAGACTCCCGAAAGGGGTTGAGCCGGATTGGTCCGGACATCTCAAATATGTATATTGTTATAAGTGATAAATTATCATGATATGACATTTTGAATTGAGTCATATATTTTGATGTGAAAATTCTACAAAATTGGTAAACTCTCTCTCAAGAGGGAGTGTTAAAATATGTTCGTTCGTGTTTACAAAAATGACGTAAAACTATCATATATATATATATATATATATATATAATGAGTTATAGTATATATATACTAATATAATATATCAATCATTAATTATGTTATACATACATATATATATATATATATATATATATATATATATATATATCATAATATATATAAAACACTAAATATAAATCGAATGGTATAATCTACAATTCATAAGTTAACTATGTATCACGATACTATCGTGATTGTTATACATAAATAGTCACGGTATTATCGTGACTGTTCATGTATAACAGTCACGATAACTATCGTGACAGTCCTATTACAATTTGTTAATGCCGACAGGTTAATGCCGACAGGTTTTAAAAACAGCGACTATATTATTATTATGTTGTTTGTTAGGAAATAGTCGGTATTCAAAAGACATGACTGTTGACATTTCCATCGATTCAACTTATATATATAGTTGATCTTCGTTGGTCAATCAATCAATTACAACGGCAATTGCATTGATCAGCGAATATCAACTATACATAATATATTTATATATTAGTATCTTCCGATCCTCTTTCCTTAACACTCATACTATTATGAAAAACACCCTTGGAGTTCTTTCCTAAAGCACAACCCTTGCAAACCTCTTCATGATCTTGCTTTAATTTAGGTATACCATTTACTATATTCATCATAGAAGATAGGGCACAAAAGTGAAGATGAACTAACCTTCTATGCCATATTTCATTAGTAGAAGATAAATCATGGATTAAGGCTTGAGAGGGAGAAGTGGATAGTTTACATAGGCACCCATCTCGAGTCCCTAAGGTTAGTGCCTTCTTGATATTTGAGTTCTTAGGCCATGCTAGAACCTTTCCATCCATGAAAGCAATCCGATACCCTTTATCTTCAAGTGCTGATATGGAAACTAGATTTTGCTTGATGCCTGGTACAAATAGTACACTAGTTAATTGAAGAGACACCTGATTTGAGTTGAGTAGTACAAGTTCCAACTCCTTTTACTGGGTAGTTTGAATTGTCTCCAATGGTGACTTCTTCATTTGATCCTTCATCTAGACTATTTATTTGTTCTCTGAATCTTGTAATGTGTTGGGAGGCTCCACTATCAATGACCCAAGTATTTCTGCTATTTGATATCTCACTCAATAGTGTTGAATATAATATAAGTCTTTCAGCGTCCTTATCCTTACTTGTGCTAGTGAGGCTTGATGTTTGATCTTGTTTGGGCATTTTATATCAAGATGTCCAAATTTATCACATATGAAACATTGAACTCTAGACATGTCTCTTCTTCTTTTATTTGAATGTTTGTTAAGGTTGTCCTTTCCTTTCTTTCGTTTGAAGTTGTTTCTGTTAGTATATTTCAGATTCTAGCAAGGAATATATCAATCTATAGAGATCTAGCAAAACTAAGCACAAGATAATATAAGAAATAATCACAAGAAGAAGAGATAGTACCCGGATAGTATCTCAGACTTAGGAGACTTCAAAATTGGGCCTTCAACTCCTTCTAGATGTGACCCGAGTTAGCCCACCTAGGGCTTCTTTCAACTTAGATCCAAGGTGACATCAACCAGCACTATGTGTGTCTTACGATCTGCAATTGTGACTGCACCCAATCTGCACTATATTTGTCATGGATCTGCACCTCATCAAATTCGCAAGCTCAAGGATTGCATCAACATCAGGTCTCGATACCTATATATATATCAGACTTCGCTGATGTATATTCTACAGTTTTCTGCACTTGAACTGGTTACCGATCCTAGCATATCAAGTTTGCTGAGTCTCCTTGACATTTTCGCATGTTGACAGAGCTTTCTTATAATGGCAAGATTTTGCTCCAGCAAGGGGATGAACTCGATCCTCTAATCCATGATGGAATTCGCTGCTCCAGTTACACAAGGATGATTTCGATTCTTGAAGGAGAGAAGGCATGTTATGTTTTTGATGTCTCTTCTCCTCAAGACTCGACCATGCATATATATGGATTCAAATGCTAAACTCCACCTCTCCAAGGTGGCTGACTTGGGCCCTCCAAGTAAATAATAAATAACCTTTATTTATTATCACATATATATGCATTATCTTATAAACAATAAATAATAAATCATTTAACCAAAGGGGACGACTTGAGCCCTCAAATCGATTTACTTTATAAACAATGAATATTAAATATTCCCTAATATTTAATATTATTATTTATGCATATCGAAATTCCCAAGTCATTAGATATTTGCTGTAAAGGCCAAAATATCAACACTCCCTCTTGGACTTGAGGCAAAGATCTACTCATAGATCCTTCAAAACATAACCATAATGGTTTCCTCATCTATGATAGTAGATCTCTATCTACTAGATATAATGAGAACACAAATTTTCTTCATCATTCCTCAACCATACATCTCATATCTGTATGAGAATCATTGCCTATGGTAACATCTAGTCATATGATGCTAACCATCCAAATGTGGATTTCCTAGATCCACTAGTCTCCACGACCCAAGAATATCAAGTCCATGATATTTATGATAACATTAAGTCCATGATGTTTATCAACCATAAGTGATATCAAGTCCATGATATCAAATTCATGATATTTTCAATCAATTTGTGGATTTCCTAGATCCACGAGTCACCTTGACTCTTTTGAATATCAAGTCCATGATATTCAAGGTAGTAGCAAGTCCATGATACTTTCCTAACACAAGTCATCTTGAGTCAACCATCAAATCCATGATGTTTTCTATCCAATATGTGGATAACCAGATCCATAAGTCTCCTTGACTCAGTCAATAGAATATCAAGTCCATGATATTCATAGTATCATCAAGTCCATGATGTATACCAACCAATTTGTGGATAACTGAATCCACAAGTCACCAAGACTCAAGAAATGTCAAGTCCATGACATCAAAACAACATCAAGTCTATGATTTTAAGAGCATTGGTCTAACGAATATCAAGTCCATGATATTCACCAAGTGCTCGGAGTAACGGCCTATCGACATCAAGTCCATGATGTCCACCAATTACTCTGATGTGGATCCCTGATCCACTAGATATCAAGTCCATGATATCATGAGCATTGGTCTAATGAATATCAAGTCCATGATGTCTGCCAAATGCTCAACAATGGATCCCTGATCTATGAGAAGAATATCAAATCCATGATATTCTCCAAGTATCCAATTCATAAGAAACAACTTAGCCATATGCATAAGTGTAACCAAATGAACAATCATAACCAAATGTATCTCATAATCAAAATCTTATCTCATGAATCCACATAAGCATAAAAGTAACCAATGTGATCTTATAATCATAAGATTCAAATTCAATGTAAAGAAAATGTGTTCACACATAGAACCACATGTAATATAGTTTCAGCTACAATCAATAAATATAGATTCAGCTATAAAAGAAAGTATGATCCATACATATTCAATAAGCCACTAAAGTATGCTTCATACATACATGTTGAAGTATACAAATGACGTATGCTCCATACAATCATATTAAGTAGCCAAATGTAATAACCAATATCCAAATGCATCTCTCATAGAACAAGCATAATTCATCTAGTATCCATAGACAAGTCTTAGCCATAAGCATAAGAGTAATCACCTAAGTCTCACCACATAATAGTAACCAAATTTGTCCAACATATATCTAGGTGCAATGTGATCACAATAAGATGCAATATAGTTCCCTCCATAAAGAAATGTATTCACACATATATATGATCAATAGAAAAGCATATATAAAGGATAACATATATCCATAAAGTATGCTCTCAAGCATACAACAACATTATCTCTTAAGTATCATAATGTATGTTCCCACACATATATAAAATATGCCAATTGTAACATACTCAACATATGCCAATGTAAGTATGTTCCAACATTCATTAACCAATAATGTATGCACCCATGCATCAATAAAGAAAACTGTTAATCAGTTATACTAACAATCAGCTTTGTATGTTTCCATGACAGCGTAAGGTATAAGATGTGTCATAACAGAAATATGTCAAAGCAAAGTATGCTTCCATAGCAAGTAACCAGCATGACATAAATGAGTTCATAACACAAAATTAAGTGATCCCATGATTGAACTCCCTCTTAAACCACATACCCATAATTAAATCATACCAAGGTATATGATAAGCCAATATACATAAAGGAAATGAGTCCATAACCAAATGAAATAGCCAATGTATATATATATATATATCCAAGTGTAGTTCTTTCATAAGTATAATATATATATATACCAATGAGAAGTATGATCCATTCATACGAACATATGCCAATATGTAGCCAATGTTACATAAAGCCAATGTATGCGCCTATACATCAAAAGGCTAACAATCTGCAGTGAATGTTTGTTTATAACAGCGTAAAAGTTAACATATGCCTGGGCAGAGTATGCATTCACAATGCAAGGTATGCTACTGACATATCAAATAACTAATCCTATCAGCTATGTATATAACGGAAATATGTTAAAGTAGCATAACGAAGAACCATATTCTTTTCAATACAAACAGATAATTAACTATGACAATTTGCTGTGCCAATCAGCAAGGTATGTACCACACATTCATATAGAACATATGCCAATGCAAAACTAATGCAAGGTATGTTCCTACATAAGGTATGCTCCTCATACCTATACATAAAACCAGTTAAAGTTCGCATATACCTCGTACTAAACTTAATGGTATGCTGCAACAAAATGTGAAGTATGCTCCCCATCCAGTTGTGCTAATAGCAGATAATCAGTTAGATATGCAAGGTATCAGCTATGGCACTAATCAGCTATGATCCTATATAAGAAAGGAGTTTACAACACTAGAGCCCATGATTATACTCCCTCTGAATCATACATGCCATGCACATAACTCAAGATGATCTACTCCCTCTAGATCAATAAGGAAAGACAATTTAAAATTTTCAAGAAGGTCAATAGGTAAATTTCAAAATATGCAAGAACCTTGAGTTCTATCCATATCTTCCCAGTCAATGAGAACCAATAAGTTTTCAATAGAAGACAACCAATTGCAAATCAAAACCCTCATTACAATTTTCAGACCAAACCTTGGTCGCCATCACAGGGTTCGCCGAATTTTCGGCTTTAGGTTTGAAATTCGGCGAACTCTAAAAAAATTTAAAAAATCCGTTGAAATTCATCAAAAAATTCGTACGGCGTGAAAAGTCTGTCGTCTAGCAAAAACAATATTTGATTACCGCGTCTTTTTTAGGGTTTTCGGCAAAGAGTTTAATAAATAAACGCGTTTGCAAAATATTTAATAAATAAACATTTTCTGCAACAACATTTTTGTATTGCTTGGTATTGCGGACGACACAGACACTTCCGCTTCGTATTTCACAAGTCGACGGGTGGGCTTTTAACGCACTGCTGGTGGAATTCGACAATGGAGAGCATCATTTTGTTAGGTTTTAATATAGTTTATTAAATGATTTTTTTAATTTGTTCAAAATGACTTGCTTAAAGTTTAAACAATATATATTATATTATATGTTTTAATTCCTGTTTAAAATGTTTTAATATAGTTTATTAATTTTTTTTTTTAATTTGTAAACTATAAAACAGTAATGAAGTTGAAATAATGAACATTATATTTTATTTTATATTAAAAGTAAAACATTATATACTTTTTTAAATTGTAAATATTATATTAAAATATTATATATATTTTTGTAAACTGTAAACTGTAAATACTAAATATTATATTTTTTTAATGTATTTTTTAATCAGTAAATTGCAAAACAGTAATATTTTATATGTTTATTTATTATTATTAATTAATTTATTATATATTATTTTTAATTCATATATTTTCTCAGTAAAATAATAGAAGAATTATTATATTTTTATATAAAATAATATGAAAATCATCTCCACAAACCTTCCTATAGCTAAAGATCATATACTTAATTTTTTTTGAAAATTATATAAGGCGAATTTAATTTCGAATTTTTTGGACCTTGCCAAACTTCATCCGAACTTCATAGTTGTCGAACTCGAACTCGAACCTTGTGACTTAGGTTGCCATAGTGTTTCTTAGTTTTGAAAGAGTTAGATTGAAATTCCTAAATCTGAAATGGATCTTTTGCACTACCTACGCTCTGATACCATGTTAGTATATTTCAGATTCTAGCAAGGAGTATATCAATCTGTAGAGATCTAGCAAAACTAAGCACAGGATAATATGAGAAATAATCACAAGAAGAAGAGATAGTACCCGGATAGTATCTCAGACTTAGGAGACTTCAAAATTGGGCCTTCAACTCCCTCTAGATGTGACCCGAGTTAGTCCACCTAGGGCTTCTTTCAGCTTAGATCCAAGGTGACATCAACTGACACTGTGTGTCTTACGATTTGCAGTTGTGACTGTACCCAATCTGCACTATATTTGTCATGGATCTGCACCTCATCAAATTCACAAGCTCAAGGACTGCATCAACATTAGGTCTCGATATATATATATATATATATATATATATATATATATATATATATATCAGACTTCGCTGATGTATATTCTACAGTTTTCTGCCCCTGAATTGCACTTGAACTGGTTACCGATCCTAGCATATCCAGTTTGCTGAGTCTCCTTGACATTTTTGCATGCTGACAGAGCTTGCTTATAATGGCAAGATTTTGCTCCAGCAGGGGGATGAACTCGATCCTCTAATCCATGATGGAATTCGCTGCTCCAGTTACACAAGGATTATTTCAATTCTTGAAGGAGAGAAGGCATGTTATGTTTTTGATGTCTCTTCTTCTCAAGACTCGACCATGCATATATATGGATTCAAATGCTTAACTCCACCTCTCCAAGGTGGCCGACTTGGGCCCTCCAAGTAAATAATAAATAACCTTTATTTATTATCACATGTATATGCATTATCTTATAAACAATAAATAATAAATCATTTAAGCAAAGGGGACGACTTGGGC
The DNA here is from genome assembly GCA_027943335.1 of Chamaecyparis obtusa. NCBI lineage: Eukaryota > Viridiplantae > Streptophyta > Pinopsida > Cupressales > Cupressaceae > Chamaecyparis > Chamaecyparis obtusa. The sequence continues at coordinate 138,182 of BSBK01009944.1, forward strand.
CCTCAAATCGATTTACTTTATCAACAATGAATATTAAATATTATTATTTATGCATATCGAAATTCCCAAGTCATTAGATATTTGCCGTAAAGGCCAAAATATCAATAGTTTCTTTTTCCTTTCTTGTGGGAATTTACATTAAGGACTTGAATTTCTCCATTAGAAATGTTTGTACCAATTCCTCTTGCAATCAATCTTGCTTCTTTAATGCAGTCAGCCTTTAATCGATCGAACTTAGGAAATTTGGGTTTGGCACTTATCCCTTGTATGAATTCTTCCCAAGAAGTCGGTAAACCATTTAGAGCCAGCATTGGTAATTCTTTATTGTCAAAATAATGACCAATAGTAGATAGTTGATCACTTATCTCTGTTATCCTCTTGATGTAAGACATGATTGTTTTGCCTTTGTTTATCTTGACATGATATAGTTGTGTTTTAAGAGCAAGAGCCCTACTGGTGTTATTTATCTCATACATGCCTTCTAGAGTTTTGAACATTCAATATGCAATATCTAATTTTGATATATAGGAACTATATGATCCTTTACTGTATCTACTAGAATCTTCATGGCTTGGTTGTTATTTTTGATCCATAGAGTTTTCTCATCATTATCATTTGGTATGGGTACAACCCTTTCCACATGTGCTCAGGTCCTGTTCTCTTAGTGCCATCATTATTCTGAATTTCCATGATATGAAATTTGTGGCACCTTCTAGTCTATCTTCAAATCTAACTCCACTCACCATTTTGCTTGACTATAGTTTTATAGAGTCTTTAATGGTAGTTAGATGTCTCCTCTAAATTCTATTTGATCGGATCATTTCTTTATGCTAGCTTTGATACCATGTTAAGATGTGATCAGATTTGGAATAGTGGAAATTTTAATTTTTTTATATCTTATTTCCTTGATGTACGTATGGTGAAACTATAATGTACTAGTGTTAGAATAATATTCTAACTTCTATGAGATTGCCTATATGATGATAATGTAGATCTAAGAGAAAACTATGAACTTCAAATACAATAATGATATACTTCTTTACTTGAGAATACTTGATATAGATCTCTATTGTAACTTGTAATAATACTTGTAGATTTCTGTATTTTCCAAGTTACTCTTTCAATGTGTATATATATGATATAATGGGACATGTCTCCCGTAGGGTTTGTTCATGTAGAGACATGTCTCTACGTGAGACATGTCTCTTGATAATTATTTTAATCAATCATTTGTTACCAATAATATAGACCATTGAACCGATCGATAATGATCGATTTACAACTTAATAACGATGATGCAAGATAGTCGATATAATAATCGACTCACATATAATATATGACAGTGACAATTGATATGGGTATCGACTATGATCATCGCAGTCGATACCAATATCGATGCTCATAATATATATTGAAATTTGATACCAATGATGTGTATTGGCCGATAGTGGTTATCGATTGTGATAACCACAGTCCATGTTGACTGTGATCATCAATGTCGATACCAACTACGCCTTTATTGATTCTTGCATTTTCATTTATTGTTGGTTTCATTGATTATTAAGTTGATTCTCATAATCGATATTATAATCGACGTCACACATGAAATCTTGTTTAGTATATTATCATCATTATATATATATATATATATATGAAAATTATTATATATATATATATATATATATATATATATATAATGAATGTATGTATATGTATAATATATCTCTTATAATATACGTATATATATATTATGTATATATAATATATATGTCATCTCCATAATTGTCATCAATATTAATAATGCTTCATGATAATAGAGGAGGATAGATATCAAATGTTTAAGGCTGATAGGCCACTCAAACATTTGTTTTGATCGATTGGAATCATCCGATCGAAGCTACAATCATTAAAATTCTTGAGTATAAATTGGTATTCTTCTGTCATGACATCTTTCCAAATTTGATCTTGGAATGCTTCCTCAACACTGGAAGGTTTTGACTTGATGATTTCACTCACAAGAGCTTGCTTTCCCTGAAAGTTCCTTTTGGATCTGCATAATTTTCTGCCTCTTGAATCATTTTCCTTGCCCATAGAGGTCTTTTATGACCCCCAACAAAGTCTCTAGGGTCGATAGCAGAATTCATAGGTTCATTGAGGTTATTGTCTTCTATAGGTACACGTGTCTCCCTCTGAATCTCAGAAGCATGATCCTCTTCCATATTTTTAAGAGACTCATCTATTTTATTAATGTCTTTAGATCTTTTGAATGCAACATCTTCTTCAAATATTACATCTCTGCTAAGCTCAATTAATTTTTGTCCAGGGGTATATATTGTATAGGCTTTAGATGATTCGTTGTAGCCAACAAATATTCCCTTCTTCCCTGAGGGTTCTAGTTTAGATCTTTTCTCTTTGGGTATATGGATATAAACACGACAACCAAATATTCTAAAATGACTTATGTCAGGTTTTATCCTTGTAAATGCTTCTTCAGGGGTTTTGTTGTCTAGAAGAGAGTGAGGACATCTATTTTGAATGTAAACAATAGTACTAGAGGCTTCAGCTCAAAAGGAGGTATGAAGGTTTTGATCATGCATCATAGCTTTGGGTGCTTCTACAATAGTCCTATTTTTCCTTTCTGCCACACCATTTTGTTGAGGGTTGTAAGGAATAGTGTACTCCCTCTTAATCCGAGCATTATTACAAAAGTCTTTAAAGTTGTAAAAAATGTATTCCCCCCCATTATCCGACCTTAGGGTTTTGATTTTTTTGCCTGACATATTTTCTACTAGAGCCTTGAATTCCTTAAATCTCATTAGGACTTCATTAGACTCTTTACATTGTAAAAAATATATCCATGTTTTCCGAGAGTAGTCATCTACAAAATAACATAGTACATAAATCCTCCTAAAGAGGTTACTGTCATAGGTCCACATAAATTTGTATGGATGAGTTCTAGTACATTTTTAGATTTACTTTCATTGCTATGAAAAGTGCCCTTTGTGTTCTTTCCTAGAGCACATCCTTTGCACATTCCTTCATGATCTTGTTTTAGTTTAGGTAAGCGTGTTACAATTTTCTCTATAGAAGGTAATGCACAGAAGTGAAGATGCCCTAACCTTCTATGCCATATCTCACTTGGAGTAGAAGATTCATGAATTAGGGCTTGAGAAGGAGAAGTGCAAAGTTTGTATAGGCATCCATGTTGAATTCCTATGGTGTGAGCCATCTTTATATTTGAGTTCTCAGGCCATGAGATTCCTTTCCTTTCTTCCGTTTGAAGTTGCCTTTCTTTCCTTTCCTTTTAGCATTTTAATTTAAGGCTTGGATCTCTTCATTAGAGGTACTTAACCCAATTCCTCTAGTGATCAACCTTGACTCTTCTTGAATGCAGTCAGTTTTTAAACGATCAAACTTAGGAATTTTAGATTGAGCACTTATCCCTTGTATAAATGCTTCCCAAGATATAGGTAGACCGTTGAGAGCCAACATCGTTAATTCCTTGCTATCAATTAGGTGACCAATGGTGGATAGTTGATCTCTTAACTCCGTTATCCTCATGAAGTAAGACATGATGGTTTCTCCTTTGTTCATCTTGACATGGTGGAGTTGTTGTTTTAGAGCAAGAGCCCTACTCGTATTGTTTATTTCATACATGTTCTCTAGAGTTGTGAACATCTGATATACTGTATCTAGTTTGGATATGATTGGCACTATGTGATCCTTCACTACATCCACTAGAATCTTCATAGCCTTGTTGTTGTTCTTTGTCCATAGAAGTTTCTCATCATCTTTATCAAGTATAGGTATTGCCTTCTCCACAAATGTGTTCAATTCATGTTCTCTTAGTGCCATCATTATTCTGAACTTCCAAGTAACAAAATTTGCAGCTTCTTCAAGTCAGTCCTCAAATCTAACACCATTCACCATTTTTGCTTTAGTACAAATTTAGAGAAATTTAATGGTGGTTAGATTGTCTCTTTTATTAATCTTATCGGATCTTCCTTAAGTTAGCTCTGATACCATGTTAAAGTTTTGATCAGATTTTGAGGTTTATAGTATTTTTAATTTTTCTATATATATGTTGATCACAATATCTCTATAATTCTTTCTTGAATGTATATATGTTAATATTAATGCAATATGAATATATATATAATCCTTAGAATTCTCAATATCAATATTAATGATAATATATATTTACTATGAAGTGATTGTAATACAGATCAGATCTGTCTATATATATATATATATATTTTGCTGCCGATATATGCTTGAATTGATAATTACAAATATCGATGAGTATTATTGGGACTTGTTAGGCACTTATTGATTTCAGTACTTCCCAAGTCATATGGACTGAAGTTATATACTAATGTGAGGAGACACGTCTACGTAGGGACATGTCCCTACGTGGACATAGTCCACATAGAGACATGTCTCTACGGAGGCATGTCCTCATCGATCCCAAACTCAAGTTAATACACGTTAGTTTGCATATTAATAACATCGATACTAATATCGATTCATTTGGTAATATAAAGCATGTTCGATACTCATTATTGAACCGGTTGATATTAATGCAATATTAAGATAATGTATCGGTATCATAATGTGCTATATTTGATAGCACAGTACGGTATCGATACTAGCATTGATTATATCGATACTCATTATTGATGAATGTATAAATCAATATCAACAATGTAATTTGTATTAACAGCATAATTAACATTAACAGCATAATTCATATTAATGGTATTAACAGCATGATTAATATCATGAACATGATTAATAATAGCTATATCAATCTCAATTACAATTATGTATATATATAGATCAAATGCTCAAGGTCGATAGGCCACTTATGCAGTTGATTTCATCGATAGGAATAATCTGATCGAAGCTAGAATTCATTAACATTGAGGTCTCTACTATTATTTTATTGAATGCATAGCGCTGATAAAAAGTAGCATTTTGAATAGACAAAAAATATTTCTTGAAAATACTTAAAAGTGTCTGAAATGTCTTAGGAAGCAAAAGTATGGAGCAGTATTATTACCCGAAAGACACTCTATCTATTGGCATTTAGTACAAGCTTCCGCATCAGTGTTATAATCTTAGCTTGAGCTTACATTACATGTTTTTATTAAATTAGGAATCAATATATTCAAAGCTGATCCAACTATAGGCACACTTGTGCATCATGCCACTGGCTTATGCAAAAGAATTTATGAATTCGATTCCAGAAACACAACCAATCATGCAGCAGTAGAAAGACAACAACAAAACTTTTAATGTGCAATTTATAAACTATTGCTATTCCATTTTAGCACTTGAATTATAAGAAATTGTGTTTTAACTGGTCAAGTTACAAGCGGCGTATGTTGTCCTCTTACCTTTAGGCATAAGTATAAAATTTGGGCTTACTATGGCCTTGAGCACTAGGTAAGTTCATTCTGAGGACCCAATTGCGACATAAGGTTAATGTGGAGTTTGTTTATATTAGATTAGAAAAATAGATTTATTTTACAAATTGATTTATGGTGTGGGAAGACAAAATCTACTAATGTGGATGTTGGATTTGGTGGCAGGTCTTACGTGTTTTAATTGCAATACTTGATAGTTCTGGAGATCCAAGGGCACTTGCTGTGGCTTGCTATGATATTTCTCAATTCATTCAGTATCATCCAGTTGGGAGAGGCATTATTTTGGACCTGAAAGGTAAAGAGCGTATCATGAAACATATGGACCATGAGAGCTCAGAAGTAAGAAAGAATGCACTGCTGTGTGTGCAGAAGCTTTTGCTTAGTGCAAAATATGTCAGCTATTTGCAATAATAAATTAATTATGTCAGATATATGGCACTGTTAAGGTTTTCTTACATAATATTTGGCAAGAAGGCCTACACATATTAGGAGCACTCTCAGATTCCCTTCAATTTTATTCTTAAAGCTGCATATTGTTTTGTCAGCTATTTTCAATCATAAATTAATTTATTTTTATGTTAGGTATTTAGCATTGTGTAAGGCTTTCTAACATGACAATCTTGGCAAGAAGGCTTACACATATGAGGATCACTCCGAGGTTCCATTAATTTTTTTTTTGTTGCATATTGTTTTAAAGGCTTATGTATATTTTAATCGATCCTGGTTTCTAGCCATGCAGTGGAAAACCTGAGGTATCACTCACTCAATCTGGAAAATGCTGATAGAAATCCCTTAAAAATGTGGCAATGAATGCCTATTAATCTTTACATGGTATATGCATCGTCTTTTTCCTTTAATATGACATGGGTCATATTTTCCTTGAGAGTTAAATTGACATGCAATTCTTAGTTTAAATTTTATCTCTTAAAATGATAAAAAGATATAGAAAATATTGTATGCAGAAGTATTAAAAAAAATCAAATGTATTGTGAAGAGTACTACTACCAGTCCTTGAACCCTTGGTGGATGTCACTACAATACTCATCTTTATTTTAAACAAAAACCTTTTAAAAGGTTATAAACAACAAATTAAAAGGCACAGGTGTGCGCTATATGGATACATATCTGAACCAGCAAACAAACAGGTCAACTTTCACAAAAATGAGCCTTAGCCAAAAGAAGCCTAAATAAAAAGTCGTTCATGGAAGCTGCCATATTTCATTGTTGAAAGGAACTGTGTATAACAATTTGACCATTTGGACCTGAACCATTATAACACCATCAGAGTGATAGTGATCGAGTAAAATGTCAGAAGATATTTTAAGCTTCTGAATTATGTTCACTGAAAATAATAAATGCCAAGTCTCTTGGTAGTAAGAAGCCACTGAATTTGCATCTAAATTAACTCATCACAAACCCCTTGAAGAACATGGGTTTGAGTATGTACTTACTCAATTCCTCCAAGTTGTTCAATCAATGCTGGAATAAAACTCCTCAATGTCCTCAGTACAATTTTTGCAGGGACAATCACGTGGTATAAAGGAACTGTTATTTCTTTATAACCAGTTGCACCTAGAATCGTAAGTATTGACCCCATAAAGTTTGCTGATAAAACATCCTACTCATAGTCACTTAGCTCTTTTCTCCAAATGAGTAGCAGGGAGAGGCAAATCTTAGGGAGACTCTAATTCTTGCTTCCCCTGAGTACTAGCATGACTTGTATATAATCACAACTTTGTGACAACTTGAAAGTAGAATGCAACAAATTGTGAAATGTGCTCTGTGGCCTACATTTAGGGAAACTTTGAAAAGATAGAAGCGCAGGATGCAGTTAAGAAAAAGGAGCTAATAACAACTAACTAAATATCGTTGTTAATTTCAATTTGTAGCAAACAATAACTCTAGGATAGTTGAGGCAAATTATAGCAGTTTTGTGTGGTTGTAGGCACATTCCTTCTCACCCTTGAATAATATTGTAACTGCCATGTATGTGTTTAAAAACATGGACGACTGTCAAGCCAGTGTGAAAAGCTAATTTTTTCCATAAAAGTGATGCCCTCTGCTTGATTGCAGTCATAATTAATTTTGGGGTCCAGCTGCCAAAGGATGATAAGTCTACCAAATGGCTTCATAAGCACCCTGATATTATACATCAATGCAAATAGCTTGCAGGTGAATTCAATGGGGTGCATATGATGAGCATTGTATCTTACAATCATAATCATGAATCTAATGTGACCTGGCAATGACAATGGGCAACCTGTATTGAGCATAAATTGAAGAGTGGCAAATGGGAATAGTGGGTGGAAGCTTGTGGGTTAATAGTCGATAACAATACGAAGATCCTTAGGCTAAACCATGTAGACTCGAGTTCTATCCTTATATATTGTGTGTTTATTTTCCTATATATCATTTAGAGTCGCCAACCAGGGTGATAGTAATTGACTGTGTATGGGTAATCATGCTTAATATTATTAAATTCGTCATCCCGTCATAAATCATACTTAGAAAAGACTACCTAGGTATTTTCCCTTTCTTCAACCACTCTTGGAACTAGTTTCGACCTTTCCATGCCTTGTCATGGACCTTAATTTAATTTTTTTACTTTTAGTGCTGTTATATTGAAATGTCAATCACTTCTAGTGCTATTATATTAAAGATTTCAGTTCATTTTATTCTATTTGATTTTTTTAAAATGTTGGAAGAGTTTTTACAAATTAAAAAACAATTCTAAAAAATTCATTTGGAATTTTTCTTAAGATAGACAACTTTTTATAAAATTACAAAAGAAATTTCAAAAGTCAATGTTTATCATCATATGTAGTAGGCTTTTCTAACAAGCAAAATTTTGAACAAATCTAAAAGCAAATACATGGAGAGTTCTCATGAATGGGATGGGTGATCTTTTGAGAAGATTCAATGAGCATCACTTTATTATTAGAATCTATGCAAAAAACGTCAAAGAACATCATTAGGAAGATTTTTTTTTCTTTAAAAAAGTTACATTATTCTTTCTTTAAAAAAGTTACATTATTCTTTCTTTAAAAAAGTTACATTATTCTTTCTTTATTGCCTTTATTTTTATGCAACAGCTATATATATATTTTTTGAAACTTTGTACCCCATAAAATGACATGACATACAAAAGTTCAATCTTTGTACATTATGATTTAATTTACCTATACTTGTACTACATGAATCCTAAATACAACTTTAATTGAATAATTTTTAAAAATTAACACTAACTGAAATCTTTACTTTAACTTTTATTGAAAACTAATTATAAAGTTATGTTTAATTCATTATAAAGTCTGGGAGAAAAATGAATAATGGGAATGTTAAGATAGGTATGGTGATAAATAAAAAAATTGAACAACTTATAATGAAACATTCAAACATTATTAATTGTAAAGTCAAGTACAAAACAAAAAATTAGTTGCAAAATAAAGAAAAAAAAAAAAGTTCTACTTGGCATCAAGAGATCTATTTACTAAAAATGTTGACATCTTCATTAAGAAGTAACTTGTATAAACTATGTAAGACCTCTTAAAGATTTAATGAAATATATATATTTTTTTGATGTGTACATTTTTATTTTTAGTTTTGTTCAAGGTACATAGGATTGAAGGGTTTTTGATTCGAAGAGATTATTGATGGTATGCTATATTTCAATTTCAAAGTGATGTTAATTATAACAATTATAATTAAAAAATATTATAAAAGCTATTATTTCAAATGAAGCAGGATTGACAAGACAATGAGGATTGATGGTAGATGAATGAGGGTTCTATTAAAAGTTTCTGGTTTGCTCTCTGGACTATTTCGATGATTATGTTTAGTCAATACTTTTTGTTGTTGATTAGATAAGTCTATTTTGTTGTGGTTTAGGAGTGTGCTTGTCTAGTTATGGTTGACGTTGGGCGCCCCTCTTTTTTGTTGTGTTCCTTTGTTGTGTTCTAATGCTATTTCAATGTAGTTGTGCTTAATATATGATATGAATTATAAAATGAAATTTGGACATTCAATTCTTAAGCTATGAAGCACTCTCCATTCTTTAGTTCCATACATATTTGAGATAAAATCTCTTTGTAAATTATGATTTATTTTAAATATTCAAATTTTGAGAAGAAATCAAAATATCCTTAAAGTAGGAGAATCTTTAAAAAAAAATGAATAAATGATATGATTGCTAAGTGAAGTTTGACTATCTCATGCCTGTAATGTAAAATTTCAAAATTAAGAGATTGGGCCACATTTTATGTGGTTGGTTAGCATGTAGATGAGAAGAATGTTATACATAGATGTTAATTAATGTAGCATTGTTGTAAGCCTATGGTTGATTAACTAAACTCATAGAATATCATTTACATTACATCTATCTTTTAATAAAGGGTTATTGTGCTATGTTGCCCATTCTCTTTCACAAATTCAATGTGTTATCAAGAGGTAGATTGGTAATAAGTGAGATAATAAGGAGAAAACTTTATAGACATGTTATTTTAAGCAAAATCTTCTTTGTAGACTTGTGATAAGTCCTAGGGGCAATCCACCTATTTGATTGTTATTGAATAAATACTTAAGAAAATTTTGTGGTACAATGATGATTATATGAAGTTCAATTTTTTAGACAACTATATGGGGACTAAATAATAGACTAAAGGAAAGGAAGTGGTCATATATCTTTTTTACAATCCCCATTCTATGAACAATATTATGGTTATTACATTGCCAATTGCAAAATGGATAAATTATGTCTTTTTCTTTGGGTTGATATGGCACCCAAAAGTATTGATTAGACAAGCACAAGAAGGGTCTAGATCAATTTCATGTCATCTATCAAGGCAAACAAAGTGAATCTCGCAAGAAGGTTGGAAAAAGGGCTTTTGATTGGAGCAAGGAATTGATAGGAGACAAGGTCCCAACCCTCAGCAACAAAATTCAATTTCAAAACACTTGAAAGAGTAAGGGGGGATGATAAGGATCTTTCCACCTTTTATGAACCACCATTTAAGCAATACTATTGTCCGAGGCCCCATTATAATGGTAAACAAGACACCCAAAAGTTTCCTTGGCGATACAATTTGTATATTATTTTTGTATGTCCAACATGACCTTGCAAACTTCACAACCAACTTGATAAAATTTATAATAGTTTGTGAGGGTTACACTATTGTCTTAGATTAGAGGTATGAAAAACTAATAACCATATCTTTGTATCTCAAAGAAAATTTTCCAATTTGCTCAAGAAGTTTAAAATGATGAATTCCAAAACTACGAATACACCTATGGAATTAGTATTGCAATTATATTTTACTGACCCATTTCCTCAAGTAAATGCAACTCTCTATTGATAGATGATTGGAGCTTTTGTTTGGTTAACTTACACTAAAATACGATACTAGTTTTGCTGTTAATTATCTCTCAAAATTCATGCAAGAACCACATGTGTCATTAGAAAGTAGAAAAATGGGTCGTAATGTACATATGAGGTATAATGAATCACACTTTTGAATATAAAATGAATGATCAATTGTTCTTGATAGGATATACAGATGCAACTTATATAGGTTCTATTGATGAAAGAAAATCCATGTCCAGATTTGTTTTCTTCCTAGGATCCATTCTTATTTCTCAGGGAAGTGAGAAGCAAGCCATATTTGTTCGTTCTTGAATAGAAGCAGAAAATCATGTAGCAAGTACAATAGTTTGTCAAGTAGTTTGACTACAATGCCTACTAGAAGGATTGGGGTACCACAAACTCAACCAACAATCTTGCATTGCGATAATTAGAGTGTTTCAAGCTTGTTCGTAATCTAGTATTTCATGAGCGAACCAAGCATATTGAAGTTGATTGCCACTTAAAGTTTCTGTTTCAACAAAACATTAGTCAACTCCAACTCTACTCTACTTAAGAACAATGCGATGACATCTTCACCAAACCTCTTGCATATGTGAAATTTGAAACTTTTTAAGACTCTTATTAATACTGTAAAATAATGATGTAATATAAGAAGAATGTTGGATAGTTCATATTTTACCTTTGTAATCTATTTCTTATTACTTTGTTATTGTTTTGTAATCTTTGCTAAACGTTGTTATTCTATTTAAATATCATTGACACGGTTCTTAATATGTATAAATACTTGACATCAAATATAATAATAGACTTATCATATCCATGTAACATATTCAGTAATTGGAGTCTTAATCAACTAATATATTTAAAAACTCTTCTATCAGATTCTTTTAAACAATTTGAAAGAGCAGTCCAGGCGTCAATCTATGCGTTGTCGACGCAGAATAGAAGGACCAGCAGGACATACAATATTATGTTCAAACTCCAAAGCATCCATCCACATAAACAATGTGCATTGTGTGCTCTACCCAACATATTCCTGAATCCCACTAGCCAGGCTTGTCCCATCACAAATATCTTTCTCACCTGCTCAAGATTAACTTCGCTTTTTATTATATTATACATGGAAAAGAGTTTCACTGAAATGAGATATACATTATTGTCCCTATCTGTTCTAATTTCTGAACGTTCTGTGGGCCATGAAATATTCCATAGTTTTAAGCGGATGTATTAGCATTTGCTTTCAAAATGTTTAATAAAAGCTATTGAAGATACTTAGATTACATACACTGGCCTAATTTATTTAGAATGGAGGACATCTTGAAATTGCTACTATCCTCATCCATTATCTAAGCCTTTCATGCATATTCACTAATCACACTGACATTGAACGTAGCAATTATCCATCCATTTCCCAAGTGTAAATGAAAATAATATTTTCTATAAATTGATTTGAGCTGTTAAGTGAACTCATACGATTAACCATGTTCAATTTGTATTAATAAATTACAGCTCGGAGATATAGAAGTATGTAAGTCGAAACTATTTTATCTAATTAACTATAGAGAATAACGCACTTGTTTCATATCAATGATGATATACATTGTGCTTACATTTTAAATATATATATTTTTTATGGAATGATTATATGGTTCTAGATCAGTATTTTATTTCATTTATCTTTTTTTTTTTTATTATTGTCAAAATTTTGTATGATATAGATTGTTATTTTCTGTTTCACTTCAGTTTTATAATTTACTTATTAGTGGAGGATTGACTAGTATTTATAGATATCTTTGTGAGATTTATTTTTCCACTAGGGTCTACGAGAAATGTTATATTTTTGAGTTATAAAATCAGTTACGATAAGTCTATTAAGGGTGACCAAGACCTCTTAATCTAGAAACATCTCTTTCTATTGAAACCATCAAACACAATTTACACTTAGGGTCTCTCCTCTGGATTCTTAGATTTAATTCAATTTTGAACAATCCGATTTTTAGGAGGAATTAATTTTTAGTCGGTGAAAATGAAAAGACAAGGGTAAAATGATTGGATAATAGTTAAGATGTAATAAAAAATAAAAAATAAATTGTAGTAATAGTTCTAGAATTATATGTAGAGTTATAACAACAAATCCAAAAAATGAGCACATTCAACAATTTTATGGTTTTGAAAGCATGTTTTGACATTTTACGTCCTTGTTTTTGATGAGGGTTGCAACTTGAGACTCGAAGGATACCACAAAAAGAACAAATAAAACCTTCTCTATTATCTGATAGATGAGATTTCTATTAGAATGAGATTACAAACTAGAAAGCCCCAAATTACATTTCCTATAGGTTGTAAAACTTAATAGCTTACAAAGGGTTTTGGAAAACTACCCTTTTCCATAATCCCACTGTTTTCTCCCCCAAAAATGTCTTCCAACCTTGAAGATGGGTTCATAAAAAACTTCTTTTTCGGTTTAGAGCCAAAAGTAAAATTTAAATTTTGAAAATTTGTAGTTGGGCGCTAAAACAAGGAATTTGAAATTCAAATTTGAGCTAGGTTAAAAAATGGGAAAGTTCTTGAAAAATTGTCCAACTTCCAGGAGGCATAACTATAGAGGATAAGGCACTTGTTTCATATCAATGATGATGATGATATAAATTGTGCTTATATTTTAAATATTTTTTAAGTTTTATGGAATGATTACATGGGTCTAGATCAATATTTTATTGCATTCATGTATTTTATGATTATTGTCAAAATTTTGTGTTATATAGATTGTTATTTTATCATTTCACTTTAGTCTTATAATTCACTTATTAGTGGATTGACTAGTATTTATAGATATCTTTGTTAGATTGTTTGTTCACTAGAGTCTAAGGGAAATGCATTAATTTTGAGTTAGAAAATTAGTTGCGACACATCTTTTGTGGGTGGTCAAGATGTCTTAGATATAAAAACATCTCTTTCTATCAAAACCACCAAGTTCAATTTACACTTAGGGACTCTCTTTTGGATTCTTAAATTTAATTCAATTTTGAATAGTATATTTTTTTAAGTGGAAATAATGATTAGAAAATAGCTTAAATACATAATTAAAAGAAAAAAGTAGTAATAGCTGTAGAATTATATATAGAGTTACAACAACAAATCCAAAACAACGAGCACAATTAACAATTCTACAATAACTTAAGCACATTCAATATTAGATGGTGAATGACAAAGTGATAAATCTAAAGAGGGAAAATATAACGTGAGCTACATTATTATTACTATTATTATTATTATTATTATTATTATTATTATTATTATTATTATTATTATTATTATTATTATTATTATTATTATTATTATTATTATTATTATTATTATTATTATTATTATTATTATTATTATTATTATTATTATTATTATTATTATTATTATTATTATTATTATTATTATTATTATTATTATTATTATTATTATTATTATTATTATTATTATTATTATTATTATTATTATTATTATTATTATTATTATTATTATTATTATTATTATTATTATTATTATTATTATTATTATTATTATTATTATTATTATTATTATTATTATTATTATTATTATTATTATTATTATTATTATTATTATTATTATTATTATTATTATTATTATTATTATTATTATTATTATTATTATTATTATTATTATTATTATTATTATTATTATTATTATTATTATTATTATTATTATTATTATTATTATTATTATTATTATTATTATTATTATTATTATTATTATTATTATTATTATTATTATTATTATTATTATTATTATTATTATTATTATTATTATTATTATTATTATTATTATTATTATTATTATTATTATTATTATTATTATTATTTAATTTATTTTGTTTGTAACCACTTATACAAGGTTTTGATATAAACAAAAAATATTAATTGGAACCCTTAGTTTCAAGTGTTACATCTCCCTATAATTTCCTTGGTCTTATTTTTCTTACAAATTGATTTTTGAGCCCTAGTTTGAGTTTATTTATGGGATTAGGGTTATCGGTATTGAAATTTTTATAATTTTGAGTTTATTGTATGTTTGCAATACACAATAAGAGTTGGTAGCAACCATCTATGTTTTATGAGAAAAATCAAGATGTATGGTAAAATAATGAAGACTGTATTAGTGGCTAATGATTTGTGTGAATTATGACTGATTTCATAGATGTACTAAAATGAATAACCCTCACAAATATATAAAAAACCCTACTCAAATAGACTAGGAGGGAGACGAAAACATCAAAAGTATTATTGATCTAACTTTGATTTAGAAACTATATTCCCCAAAATAGTAGAAACTAACCAATCAAACGAGGCTTGATAAATACTCTAAAATATTTACAATGGATTGGATGGGGTGAATCTTGGGTAAGTGCACCGAGATGGTGTGAAAAAAGCGGGGTATAAGTGGCCACTTTTTTCTGAAATCAGGTAAACCTAAACTTCAAAGAGAAATTGGAGGGTCTTGCACTCCAAATTAAACTATGTGTAAAGAATAAGAATTGTAGTACTTTGAATCTAGTTTCTAAACTACTATTTTTTTATAAAAAATGATAATATTAAGAGGGTCAAACCCTCCGCGCACAAAAAAATGTTCCTAGTTTTTTTCAGAAAAAATAACATAGTTGTTTTCGTGTGCTCAACAAAAGATATAGTTAGATTTAATATTTTGTAAAACCGTTTGGTAGGATGGTAGGTAAGATTGAGATCTAGAATATTTGTATTTTTTCATAATTTTTTGTTCAGTATTTTTTTAATGATTTTTTGAAGTGATCGCATCCGGAAAATATGGTACCTGTTTGTGCGCTGGGCATAACTTGCATCAAAATAATAAAAAAATGAAATCTTCTTTATTTAAAAGTGTATAGACTCAAGTTTAGAACAATAATATGCAATTTGTTTTGCAATTGGTTGAGTAGATCAAAAGTTATTAAAAAAATGGTAGTTATATGTTTGTGAGGTCTATCAAGACAATGGTAAAGACAATTAAATTTCACTATGTTTACTTTGTCCAAAAATTGAAATTTATATGGTTAGAAAGATGAGAAGACGTGTAAGATTATAGTGGTAATTTCAGAGATACCCACTTGATCATTTGTAAACTTGATGAGGATGAAATCTAGAATTCATGTTGGAAGATGAAAAAATGTATAAAGAGACAAATGGAGGGAAAATGGGCTTTCAAGCCTTAGGCTCGCTTACTAACCCTTTTTCCAAGCCTAAAACATGTATGGGTCTTTGTGTCCATCATAACCCGCTCGGGTTTTGAAAAGCAAAAAGTACATTTCATAATTTTCAAAACCTGTACGTGTTTTGGAGATGTAACGATATGTAATTTATGTTTTACATAACATGTATGGGTTATGAATACATCAAAACACATGGTACTAAATTAAGAATACACTAAATTTATATATATAATATATGTCTATGTTTGTATATATGCTTATCTATAATTTTATATACATATAAATGCATGCCCCCCTCTCTCTCTTTAGCCTATTCTCCCCCTCTCCTTATCCTTCCCTCTCTCACTCTCTCTTTAGCCTCCTCTCTCACTCTCTCTTTAGCCTACTCTCTCTCTCTCTCTCTCTCTCTCTCTCTCTCTAGCCTATTCTCCCCCCCTCTCCCCCCCCCTCTCTCTCTAGACTATTCTCCCCCTCTCCTTATCCTTCCCTCTCTCCCTCTTTAGCCTATTCTCCCCCCCTCCTCCCCTCTCTCTTTGGTTCCTATTTTAATGAACTAGTACAGGCTATGGAGAAGTAGAGTTGAACCTCTAATTTTTCATAAGCCGTATGGGTTAACAGGAAAATGTTAACGTTGGTTTTAGGTTTCCATAACCCATACATGTTATGAGAAAATCTATATAATATATTCCCAATGACCTAGAAACCAACACTACAAGTTTTTTGAAGGTCCCACTGCACTGTTTGGCATTAGTTTTCAGGAAGTAATAGTTAGATTTGCATTTTTTTGTCAATTTTTCTTTGAAATGATTGATTTGTTTTATTTTTTGGTTTGTTACTTTATATTATAATAAAGTGATGCTCATTTGTTGTTTTCTTGCTATTTGATTGTGGATTTTCATCATGATGTTTTGTACATAGGACAATCAATATTAATAAAATGGGAAAGAACAAGAGAGGAACAAATCAACAATGAGAGGCAACAAAGATAAGACAAAGGGAACATATGAGGAGGTTACATAGAGGTATGGCATCTAATGCACCTAATGACAGTGATGAACATGCAACAATCCAAATTAACATGATAAATGTACCTAATGAACCAAATCAAAATGATCAATATGTTGGTCTATGGTGACTGATTAGGCAAGAACTGTACACTTTTCATTTTTCTAGCTATTTTTCTGGCTAATTTTTTTGTCTATTTTTCTAGCCGACATGTTGTAACCAATTCTAACCCTAAAGCGACAAAAATCATCTTGTATACAATAGATTAGGGTTAGGGATTTTATTATGTATGTTTTTAGTAGCTTCTTGCGACGATATTGAGGTGTAAGGGATTGCAGATTGTAATCAGGTTGTAATCACTAGATAATAAGAATATTGGACTCACTGTTGGTGGACGTAGCCCAGGGATTGGGCGAACCACGTTAAATATTTATGTCTTGTGTTTTCTTATGTGTGGTTTATTATTTTTTGATAATGGTTATATTTGCATGTAACTGTTATTTATGTTTTGTTAATCCTTACACAATATGTACCAATTCAAATGCATGTGACGAATGCATCTAATGAATGTAATGACCATAGTCCATTTCAAATCAA
The DNA here is from genome assembly GCA_027943335.1 of Chamaecyparis obtusa. Taxonomy (NCBI): domain Eukaryota; kingdom Viridiplantae; phylum Streptophyta; class Pinopsida; order Cupressales; family Cupressaceae; genus Chamaecyparis; species Chamaecyparis obtusa. Next base: position 155,805 of record BSBK01009944.1, read on the forward strand.
TGTGATGAATGCACCTAATGAATTTGAAGAATATATACCACTTCAATTTGATGATATTAACACACATAATGCATGCAATGAAAACCAAGAGCATGCACGTATCTTAACACCTCCTAGAATAATTCGTAGAAAACCAAAGTTTCTTGTTGACATTGATGAAAATATTGTGAGGCCAATGCATGATAAAATTTCTGAAAGAACTTGTAGAAGAACACATAAAAGAATTTGGAATAATTATTTTGAAAATTTAAACCAAAGTGGAAGATGCCAATTAGTTGTTGAAATGAGTAAAAATTTGAAATTTAGAGAGAATGAAAATTTTGGGGTTAAGAACAACCGGAAATAGTAGTGAAAGAACTATTGTGAGAAATCTATTTGATGCATACCAAGATATTGGTATGAAAACATGTACCCAAGATGCTAATGTTACTTGACGTGTCCTCATATCAACCATAATGGGAAAGGAAATGACAAAATCTTGTTTAATAATAAAAAGAATCAATTCATCAAGGATAAGTAGAACAACATTGCACAATGCCTTAAAGAGAAAATCGGGGATCCTAACAATAATTCTCTTTGGGCATTCTCGGGTAGACTCCCATGCAAGGACAAGGTTGTTGTTGATGCAATAAGAATGTTAATTGACAAATTTTGGCATGACAACACAATGGTTTCACCCAACCAAAGAGATGTTGTTAGAAGGAAAATTGGACTTAGAAACCATGAACCACATCCAAAACGCTATTTAGACATGACTCAAACACAATTTTATGAAAAGTTTCTTCAAATCTTTCCTCAGATTAAAATTAGCCAAAGAGTTTTTTAAATGACAAAACCATTTTATGTTAAGATTAATCATGCACGTCCTATGTGTTGTTGTAGGGTCCATCTTGAATTTTCCATGCATTATGATATTTATCGATATATATGTTGTACTTTGCACACTAATGATGTTTTATAGGAATATGGTCTACAAGCATCTCCTAAGTCACTGATAGAATTTATTTCAAGTGTACTATGTAGAAGAGATAACGGGTGCATTTACTATAAGATGATGTGTTTGAAATGATTTTTTCCTACATGTGGTGGTTTGCAACAATGGCCTAGATGCCTACATCTAGATAGCACACATGAAATTAGTAAGACACTAGTTTCTATTGGACAATACAAGTCAATCATATATGGTGTTAAAGATGGAAAAGAATTAAAGAGGTGCAAGTTAGTGAAAATGGATAATGCTTAGTTAATTTTATGAAGATGTTTCAAGAGAAACTAGTTATGAGTACGTAGGTCACACACATAGAGCTAGGTGGTTATATGAGAAATTCAAGTTGTGTAAGGACACTTTCCCCCTCAATACTATTGTGTTCGTCAATGATTTTTCTGAGAATTATACACTAAAATCTCAAAATGAAGTGCAACCTATGTATTACCACTCTACACAAGTTACTATTTTTGTACACATAGCATTCATGCATGCACATGATAGCACAATGGAGGACATAAAGGTTTTAAGAGAGTATCACTTCTATATTAGTGATGATCATACTCATTCCTCAGAGTTTGTGCAAGAATGATTTACAGTCTTCTATGACAGTTTTGTAGATCCCAACGTTTTGTTGTCTATTAGTGTCTTACACTTAGTCATTTTCTAGGTAATGTTGGTCAGTCATCACTGCAATCGAGTCATCATATATAGGCCGAGTCATGTATAATGTACATTCACTGGGCAGTAGTTACTGCCGAGTTAGCTTTTGCCAAGTTATGTAAAGAAGACAATGCCGAGCACCAGAATATAAAGAACAGTGAATACCGAGTGCCAGAGATATCTAATGCCGAGCAAGCTAGAATTGACATATGTGTTTGTTATGGAAAAAACACTTAGGTAAACCATTTTGGCTGACATCTATATTTCATTTGTTGTTTGTTGAGGAAATCACGAAGGTGATTACACTCTTGCATTGTAATCATTAATCCCTATGTAACACATGGAACCAATCAGAATTAGGGAAAGGTTAAGCGGCAAAAAGAGATGATCCAGTTCATAGATCTTAATCTTGGAGAAATTTAATTGTCTATATAAGATATGATCTGAACCCTAAAATGATGTAAGAGTGTGACAGAGAGAATATGAAGGAGATCTCATATTTTCAGAACAAAGAAGTATTCTGATAGAGTTAAGTGACCGAGTTAAACAGAGAAAAGCAGGGAAGGACATAACAAAGATATATTTGATAGAAAAGATCAAATCTATACTAGAAGGAGAAGATCTGTAATCAACATCACAGTGAAAACCAGAGGATCAGGTACTGAGACATTTTAACATGTGTATTAGGGTAAATCTTTTAACAAAGTGGTTTTGACAGACCTTAGTAAATCTCTTAACCAAGTGCTTACATAGTTGTAAGTCTTAAATCCTTTTGCAAGGTAGACTGTGTAAGTCTCAAAGCTCTTAACAGGGAAGACCCCTCATAGGGTAGATCATATTTTGTGATCAAAATTGTAGCCCTAACAGACAAACTTTATACTGTAGTAGTAAAGATTTGTGGGTGTCATCCCCACCCCAGTTTTACCTTTCAAGGGTTTCCAGGTAACCAAAATTATTGTGTTATGCTTATTTTCATGGGTAATGTTTTAGCTTATTAGATCTGCTATATTGTTAAAGTTTTATGCTTAAGCTATGCAAGTTTTATTTATGCAAAAATGGATAAATCAGTGATATCTGATTCACCCCCCTCTTAGTATCACATTTTCCCAACAGATTTCCAACAATTGGTATTAGATCACTTGGTCTCTTAAAGAAGTCTAACCACTTGTGAGATAAAGATCTTGAGATGGAGGTTTATAGGTTGGGAAAAATGATAGAGAATTAGAAGATCGACATTCAGCTTGCATTACAACTTGAAGTAGCTAGAGGAGAACTAAAGAAATCATTAAGAAGAAGAAGAGAAATAGCTAATCAAAAAAATGAAACACAATATCAAGAAAAAGATACTATTGGACTATTTGACAGTGGCAACTCTAGAAAAAGTGACAAAGCCATAAAAGAACTATTGGAGAAAAATAACATACTGAATGAAGACATCAGAAATCTATAGAGAGAACAAGAAATACAATCTATGAGACTCTGTGAAGTAGTTGAACAAAAAAAGAAAGCTGAAGAAGAGAAGACAATGGCCAAAGAAGATAAAAGACAAATATCAATGAGACTTGATGAAAGGACTAGTGACATGCAAAGGTTGACAAACAATCAACTAGACATGGTAAATCAACTACTACTGGTTAATCAAGAATTGGGAAGAAAAGATGTGGAACTCACCAATTTGAGATCAGAAAACAATCAACTAAGGAATGAATTGAGAACTGAAAAGGAAGTCAATGAAAGGATGAACAAGCCTAATGAAGCTTTAAGATACTCTGAAGAGCTGTTAAGATCACCTAGAATATCTAGTGATACATCTGGACTTGGACATGATGAGAAATTATCATCCACTGAGGAAGGTGAATCATCAAAGAGTGGAGAGCAAAGGAATGCAAAACCAAAGAAAAACAAGCCCACATGCCATCACTGTGGAAAGCTAGGACATGCAACCAACATCTACAGAAGAAAACATGGTAAGTCTGATCCTAAACCAAAATTTAATGGACATTGTTTTAACTGTAAGAAAAATGGACATCATGCACATGAATGCAGGATAAAGGTTAGTAATCCAGCTACCTCACCTAAATTCCAAGGACACTATTTCAACTGCCAAAAATATGGACATAGAGCATTTGAATGCAGATCAAAACCCAAATGGTCATCAAATCAATAGATGAAGTCACCTAAGAAAGGTAATACATACAATTGGGACTACAACACTTGGTACAGTTGCAATTACTATGGAAAATATGGTCACATTGGAGAAAATTATTTGAAGACACATTTTAGGGGTAAATCCAAGAGTTGGATGAATGGAAGTATGGTATGCTATAAATGCAATAAGGTAGGTCACCTTAAGAAAGATTGTAGGACATCCATACCGAGAAATGAGCAAAGAAAGAATGAAGAAACCATTGAGAAAATGAGAAACAAGATGAACAAAATGTTGAACCTACAACTAATTACAACTGATTGGAGAGATTGTTGAAATAGTGATTGAAGATCACATGAAAAGTAGTTGTATAGATATACAATATGTTAAATCAGTATTATGTTTTCCTTGATGTCAACTAGTTTCTTATTAGTTTGATAGTACTTATCTTGTAAGTTATCATTACCGAGACATCTGAAGAATGGTGAAAGAGGGTCACAACATATAAGGATAAGGAATGAATTGGATAACTTATTGATGAGTCTTTGATCTCATTATATTGAATTTAGTATGTTGTATTCATCTATTATGGAGAAAGGAACTAAAAGACCCAAAGCAGTGTTGGTTGGTAAAAGAGAACAGTTTAATGTTTACCGAGATCCTCAATGTAAACACCGACGACAGTATACACTGATGCAGTGTGTTGTATACCGAGCACAAGTTTAACCGATGAAGGTTTACCGATACATTTCTTTGTTAACTGAGGAGAACAGAAAAGCATTTAATGATATTGTCGACTAGACAATTTGACGACAAAACTGATGAGTTGGATTTGCATGATTTCAAGGTGAAAAGTCAAAGTTTGTTACAAGGATCTACGACTAACAAAATTCAAGGAAGATCTGACGAAGGAGATTGAAATGTGTTAATGACACATCAGCCGAGGAAGTTTAAAGCGACAAAATCAGTGGATATGATTAAGCGGCAAAATATGATGGATGAAAATAAAACGGCTTACATGTTTATTTAAAGAAAAAAAAGGAAGGAGATACTGTAGAAGTTGAACATGAATTGGCATTCATGCATTTCTGATCAAACAGGTTACTGAACCGAGCTGCACAATGAACAAACCGAGCTACACAGAGCACATAACTGATTGTTTGTAAGTGATATTGATATTAGATCTGAAGTGATATATTGGTCAGAAAACATTGTTGAGCATAACACTGATCTGCAACTGCAATTTGTTGTATTAAGGCAGATCAACCTACTATTACTTTCTAATAATTGTAAACAGTGAAAATCTCTTAACCGAGTGGACTTTTAAGTCTTATTTGTGTTTCATTCTGACAAGTGAAACATTGTTATCCTGTAAATCAGCACAGTGAGTGACATAAGATTGAAAGATAACTTCTAGTGCAAAATCCTCTAACCAGGTCACACCTAACAGTGTGTATTGTAACCTTTAACAGGGTTGGGTCCTCACAGGCCTCACTTCAGAAGAGTGAAATTTTTGGGTTGCCAGTTCCCAGGTGGTTTTTCCCTTAATAGGGTTTCCACGTTAAATCATTATGTTATGTGTTTATTATGATGATTGTTTATTATCATACTTTACATTTTAGCTATTTGATTTGATCGATAACTACTAAAGAGCTTTAATTGAAGATCGGTAAAAACACTAACAGTGAATCATATATATGTTTACCAACTGTCAAAAATTAGAGAAATGATATTTTGGATTACTCATTTTTGTTTTGGGACTTGGATAACTGATTCACCCCCCCTCTCAGTTATTCTAACAATTGGTATCAGAGCTGTTTGGTTGCTTGAAATAGAGTTTTAAGTACTTGAGCATAAAGATCACAAAATGAGTAAGAGGGAAGTGCCTAGACTAAACAAAGACAACTTCTCAATATGGCAATAGAGAATGAAATTTCATATAGCTAGAATTGGTGGAGATGCACTACATTTTATGAAAACTGGCTACAACGAACCAACTGGTCCTTTGACTGTGGAACAACTAAAAGACAAGCATGATCACAATGTAGCAATGATGGAACTTGTTGCTGCCTGTACCAATGCTGAATTTGAAGAAATCAAAGGATTGACTACTACTAAGGCAATGTGGGATAGATTAGAGCAAGTATACAGTGGTAACACATCTGTCAAAAGAGCTAGAGCAAAAAGCTTAAGAGGTAAATTCGATGAAATGAGAATGAAAGAAGGAGAAAATATTGCTGAATATTCAAACAGAATTAAAGAGGTTGTTTATGCTATACGAGCTTCTGATGGAGTAATTGAAGAAGAGACTATAATCTACAAAATCCTCAGAACCTTGCTACCTGTCTATGCAAGCAGAGTATCAGCAATTCATGAGAACCGAGACACATCCAATCTTACACTTGATACTTTGGTCGGTAAGCTTACTACTTTTGAGTTGAACAATTTTGATAATAGTGTTGTACCTTCTATTGAGTCTGCTTTCATGTCTTCTCTGAAGATTGGCAAATCTAGCAAGAAAAATAGAAATAATAATGACAGTGGTACTGATGATGACCTTGATGAGCTTGAAGCATTAATGGCTAGAAGATTATCGAAAGGTAAAGGGAGATATAGAGGTAAGTTACCCTTGGCATGCTTTAATTGTAAGGAAGTAGGTCATATTGCTTCTAGATGTCCTCAGAAAAGAAATGATGATGATGAACCGAGAGATAAATCTAAAGGAAGTTATGGGAGGAGAGTTAATAGAAGCTACCGACATAGTAATAGAAATGATTGAAAGGAAAAAGGTAAAAAGGCTTGTTATATAGCTGAAAATACTAACTCTGAGTCTGATTCTGATGATGAAGAGGTAGTGTTTGTTGCAGTGAAGGAAGATTCATAAGAAGATGAAAACCAAGATGAATTTGCCTTGATCTCACGGATAAGAAAGAATGAAACATGGATCATTGACAGTGGCTGCACACATCATATGACAAGTGATGTAGATAAATTTGATGAATTAGTTGAATATAATGGTGGATTTGTAAGAATGGGAAATGATGCCCCATGCACTGTGAAAGGTAAAGGTACCCTTGTAATTAATGATAGAATAAAATGTGAGAATGCTTACTGGGTATATGGACTGAATTACAATCTGTTGAGTGTGGCACAACAAACAATTCAGGCCACAAAATGGTGTTTGAAAATAAAAAGGTGAAAATCTATGAAAATGATTGAAGACTTGTTGGGACTGGTACTCAAACCAGAGGTAATCTTTTTCAACTTGATATTGATGAGTCTTCTTGCCTACTTATGAAAGATGAAGATGCTTGGCTATGGCACAAGAGATTATGTCATGTAAACTTTGATAATATGATCAAAATCAGTAAAAAGAAGAGAGTTAGAGGTTTACCTAACTTATCTAAGCCTGATCATACTTTATGCCATGAATGTTAGAAAGTGAAAATGACCAAATCTAGTTTTAAGAGTAAGGACTTCTCAACAAAGAAGATTCTTGAGTTGGTTCATACCGACTTATGTGGACCTATGAGAACTCAAAGCTATTATGGTGATAGATACTTTATTCTCTTTGTTGATGATTACACTAGATTGATGACTGTGATGTTTTTGAAGGAAAAATCTGAAGCTTTCAAACTGTTTAAATGGTATAAGGCTAAAGTTGACAAGGAAACTGGAAAGGAAATCAAATGTCTTAGATCAGATAGAGGTGGTGAATTTATATCTTGTGAATTTACTAACTTCTGTAATGAGTGTGGAATCCAAAGGCAGGTGTCAGCACTGAGAACCCCACAATAGAATGGTATTGCTGAGAGAAGAAACATATCAATAATTGATTGTGCTAGGACACTGATGATACAAAAGAATGTCACTCAGAAATTCTAGAGAGAAGCTGTAAGCACTGCAGTCTATGTGCTTAACCGAGTATAGTTGAAGAAAGACACTAACCGAACACCATATGAACTTTGGTTTGGACACAAGCCCAATGTAAGTTACTTTAGAATCTTTGGAAGTAAGTGTTTTATTTTGAAAAATGATAGGAAGGGTAAGTTTGATTCCAAAGGAGATGAAGGAATATTTTTAGGATATTCTACCCAAAGCAAAGCTTACAAATGTCTGAACAAGGTGACTAATAAAATTGTTGAAAGTGTGAATGTTCGTGTTGATGAATATGATGATAAGATCACAGATGAGCAGATGAAGGAACTAGAAGATTACAGACAGTTCACTTACTATGAGTTTCTTGAGTTTCAACCGAGGACACCACAGACTGCTGCAACCGGCCAACAAATAAATAATGTACCACAACTAATAGAACCGACTGAACATACCGATGATCAAGGAGGAGCTCCCGAGCAAGCTAATGAACCAGAATAGAATGCACAATAGAATACATAGCAGGATGCACAAGATAGAAGATCTAGGATACTGGCAAGATTTGTCAGAAGAAATCATCCTAAAGGTTAGATTATTGGAAACAAAGATGTTGGAATGTAAACAAGAAGCAAAACAAGACAAGGTACTTGCATGGTTTGTGAATTTGAACCTAAGAATGTACAAGTTGCTTTGGATAATGAAGAATGGGTCAAAGAAATGACTGAAGAGATTGAGCAAATAGAAAAGAATAAGACTTGGACCTTAGTACCCTGACCTAAAGATAAAAATGTTATTGGTACTAAATGGATTTTCAGAAATAAGCTGAATGAAAATGGAGAAGTGACAAGAAATAAAGCAAGACTTGTATGTAAAGGATATGTGCAAGAAGAAGGAATTGACTATGGTGAAACATTTGCACCTATTGCAAGATTTGAGGGTGTGAGAATGTTACTGGCATATGCTGCACATAAGAAATTTAAGGTATACCAAATGGATGTCAAGTTTGCTTTCTTGAATGGAATACTTGAAGAGGAGGTCTACATTGAACAACCTAAAGGATTTGAAGATCCAAACAACTGAGATATGGTTTGTAGACTGCACAAAGCACTGTATGGACTGAAACAAGCACCGAGAGCATGGTATGAAAGGTTGCACACCTATCTATTAAGTATTGGCTTTATCAGAACAAGTGATAATAGTAATTTGTATATGAAAGGTAACACTGATGATACTATTATCATAGCTGAAATATTTGTTGATGATATAATTTTTGGAGGTAGAGATATTGTATGTAAAGCATTTGCTGATGAGATGCAAAAGGAATTTGAAATGTCTATGTTCAGAGAGATTAAGTTCTTTCTAGGACTACAGGTGATTCAACATAGTGATGGAATCTTCATCACTCAATCAAAATACATAAAGGAGGTATTGAAGACATTCGGCATGGAAGATGCAAAATCAGTGGGAACACTGATGGCTACTGGATGTAAGTTGACAAAGGAAGATGAGACTATCGAGGTAAATCAGACACTTTATCGATCCATGATTGGTAAGCTGATGTATGTAGTTCACAATAGACCAGATATAGCTCATGCTGTTGGAATAGTTGCAAGATTTTCTGCAAATCCCAAAGAATCACATATGATAGCAACAAAAAGGATATTGAGATATCTTAAGAAGACAAAAGATTATGGTTTATGGTATTCAAGAGATGGAAAGTTTGAACTGAAAGTGTATACCGATGCTGACTGGGTTGGTAATGTGGATGACATAAAAAGTACAACTGGAGGAGCATTTTTCTTTGGAGATAGACTTGTAACTTGGACAAGCAAGAAGTAGAGTTGTATTTCTCAGTCAACAGTTGAAGTTGAATATGTTGCTGCTGTAACAAACTGCTCCAATATAGCCTATATCAAGCAAGTGTTGGAAGGTATGAATGAGGTGATCATTGATCTAGTGACTATATATTGTGACAACACTAGTGCTATAAACATATCAAAGAATCTGATAATGCACTAAAAAACAAAGCATATATCAATTAAGTATCATTACTTAAGGGAACAAGTGCAGGAAAAGCAAGTTAAACTGGAGTTTGTTACATCAAAAGAACAACTTGCAAACATTTTTACAAAGCCTCTACCGAAAGACACTTTTGAATACTTGAGGAATAGACTTGGGGTCCGTCCCCTGTCTATCAGTCACTAAGGTGATCTGGAATGTTGCATCAGCCTATTATATCAGAAGATCACTCATGTTGATGCTAGCATAGATCGCACTTTGATTAAGTTCAAGGTTGTGATTAAATTTGAAGAACAGATGGAGATATTAGTATATTGAGATACAATGAAGAGGTTTGGACAAGACTGATGTTTGTTTATTTTGTTCATTTGGCATTGTTGTCAAAGGGAGAGAATAGGCAAATATGAATGAGCGAAAGGAAGAGAATCTGTACTGTAAAGACAAAGGGTGAGAATACTAAACAAGAAGAGTTAAGGATGAACTATCTAAGGGAGAGCTTATGACATATAGAGTTGTAGAGTATATGTTTGGTACATTCATATTATTTGAGTTGCCATCAATGCCAAATGGAGAGATTGTTGAACCTACAACTAATTTACAACTGATTGGAGAGATTGTTGAAACAGTGATTGAAGATCACATGAAAAGTAGTTGTATAGATATACAATATGTTAAATCAGTATTATGTTGTCATTGATGTCAACCAGTTTCTTATTAGTTTGATAGTACTTATCTTGTAAGTTATCATTACTGAGACATCTAAAGAATGGTGAAAGAGGGTCACAACAGATAAGGATAAGGAATGCATTGGATAACTTATTGATGAGTCTTTGATCTCATTATATTGACTTTAGTATTATTCATCTATTATGGAGAAAGGAACTAAAAGACACAAAGTAGTGTTGGTCGGTAAAAGAGAACAGTTTAATGTTTACCGAGATCCTCAGTGTAAACACCGATGACAGTATACACCGATGTAGTGTGTTGTATACCGAGCACAAGTTTAACCGATGAAGGTTTACCGATGCATTTCTTTGTTAACCAAGGAGAACAGAAAAGCATTTAATGATATTGTCGACTATACAATTTGACGACAAAATTGATGAGCTATATTCACATGATTTCAAGGTGAAAAGTCAAAGTTTGTTACAAGGATCTATGGCTAACAAAATTCAAGGAAAATCTGACGAAGGAGATTGAAACATGTTAATGACACATCAGCCGAGGAAGTTTAAAGCAGCAAAATCAGTGGCTATGATTAAGCGGCAAAATCTAATGGATGAAAATAAAATGACTTACATGTTTATTTAAAGAAAAAAAAGGAAGGAGATACTGTAGAAGCTGAGCATGAACTAGCATTCATGCATTTCTGATCAAACAGGTTACTGAACCGAGTTGCAGAAATCGAGATGCACAATGAACAAACTGAGCTACACAAAGCACATAACTGATTGTTTGTAAGTGATATTGATATTAGATATGAAGTGATATATTGGTCAGAAAACATTGTTGAGCATAACACTGATCTGCAACTGCAATTTGTTGTATTAAGGTTGATCAACCTACTGTTACTTTCTAATAATTGTAAATAGTGAAAATCTCTTAACCGAGTGGACTTTTAAGTCTTATTTGTGTTTCATTTTGACAAGTGAAACATTGTTATCCTGTAAATCAACACAGTGAGTGACATAAGATTGAAAGATAACTTCTAGTGCAAAATCCTCTAACCAGGTCACACCTAACAGTGTGTGTTGTAACCTTTAACAGGGTTGGGTTCTCACAGGCCTCACTTCAGAAGAGTGAAATTTTTGGGTTGCTGGTTCCCAGGTGGTTTTTCCCTTAACAGGGTTTCCACATTAAATCATTGTGTTATGTGTTTATTGTGATGATTGTTTATTATCATACTTTACATTTTAGCTATTTGATTTGATCGGTAACTACTAAAGAGCTTTAACTGAAGATTAGTAAAAACACTGATAGTGAATCATATATATGTTTACCGACTATTAGAAATTAGAGAAATATTATTTTGGATTACTCATTTTTGTTTCGGGACTTGGATAACTGATTCACCCCCCCTCTCAGTTATTCTAACACAAAACATGGAAGAATAAAGAAGAGGGAAGCAATAGTGAAGCCAGTACACCTAAGGTCACCTAATCCGATGGATTAGGTGATCACAGTACTTTAAACTAAGAAAGAAGGTATGTATGGAACTGAGTCCTACAATATTTTAATCTTACATTAGTTCCAAACATTTGTTGAGAAAAAGTCCATATCTGCATAGATTAAGATGCATTAGGATAGATTTGAGCAAAAGACTACACTGCATATTTGATGCCAAGCATCAATATTCTAGTCGATAGTGACTGAGTCACTAATGTATGCCGAGTACCTGTGATAGTCAAGATGTGATGTACACCGAGCTGTAACCGAATGGTTGTATCGACCGAGCTTATGTTGATCAAGTTTAACATGAGATCGCCGAGACAACTATATCTCACCTAGAAAGTGTACGGATCATTAATGAAGACATAATCTGACCGTTTAAAGTCTATAAAGTGGGAAGTTACCATTTATTTCATTTCATGAGCAAATTGAGAATTTTTAGAGTGATTCAGAAGGTGAGTAACTAGTGCAATTAGTGCTAAGTACAATTTGTAGAAATATTCATAGTGTGCCGTCGGCAAAACATCTGAAGAACACTTGTGCAAGGTATTTTACCAAGTAAGATGTTTTCAGTACTTTAACCCTTAAGTTGTGAGACATGGCATCATCATCATCAGCTACAATGAAGAAGAAAGGAAAGGAGGTCTTTAATGTTCAATTACTGAGGAATGAGGTGTGCAAGCCACAAAGGTTTCAGGTCGTTCCGAAAAGTGCAATCATGGGAGATCTGACTAGAGCCCTGTCATCAATTCTGAAGAGAGTTTTGATGATAAATGATATTCGGTCATGTTACATGTGCAAGATTGGAGAAATCAGTGATTATGAAGTTAGAGAGGCATACGAGAAATGATGTAGCAATGAGGTGTTGAAGCTGAAACACCAGAAGGTTGCCGAGCAAGGGTTGGTTCATGCCCTTGAATTTCCACAAAATTTCAAAGTAGAATAGATCAAGATTGTATTGATTGGAGGATGGACCAGTCCAAATCACCAAAGACATGATTCACCGAGTAACTAGATATCGTAAACTCCCTAGGAAGAAAATAATGAGATGTAAAAGCAAGGAGGAACTTCAAGAAAACACACAGGTGGTATGGAACAAGCAAGTCATGACCATATCTACTATCACCAACTCGAAAATTGAGTTTGCAGTAAGGGTTATAACACACAAATTCTATTAGTCAAGTTAGTTGGATAGTGTCCCATGCATGGTAGTGGACCAAGCTTGGAAAATAATAAAGAAGGATCACACCTATGACCTTGCTGAGCTCCAACTGACATAGCTTGCCGAGAATCTTACATCAATCCGAAAAGAAAAGAATTCAATGTGTAAGTTCGGTTTCCTACTTGTTTGTTTATTCTTCTACATCCAAAATTTTTTTTCTACTATTGGAGGAGTAGTATGTGATAAGAATAGGCCAGTAAAAATTTAGATTAATAAGTTTATTAGTCAAATGGGTGTTAACTTAGAAAGCATTATGGATAATTAATTTTCTGAGTTTAAGAAGAAAATGAGGAAAATAAGTAGAATTCCTATATCCTTAGTAGAGAAGTACAATCAGGACATATGCTTTCTAGTTGACACTGACCTCACATATGCTCAAGCTGTAATACCGAGGGTATCATGGCTAATGCCATTACCTTATGAGGTAAACATTGATGAAACTAAAACAAAAATCACAACCTTATTAGCCAAGGAAGTTGATAAGAAGGCTACATATTTTGGAACCTATGAGGAAGCAAAGACTAAGATAACCATGGGACTAAAGTCTGCTACCATGGAGAGAAAGAGAAAAAAGATAGTGAAAATGATTGAAAAGATGATAGGAGAAGGAGAAGAAGATGCACCTCTAGGAATGACTCAAGGATTAAGAGAAGATAAATCAAGTGAGTCTAGTGAAAGTGAAGAGGAGGAGAAAGTAGTTGATAAGAAAGGCAAGAAGTAATCATTTGTCGAGCCTATAAGAAAAAAAATGCAGAAACCAAAGCCTATCTCCTCACCTGTACTTAGGCTAAGAACTAGGGAAACCTCTACTACTATAGCTACCGAGCCTTAAAAGAAAACCCTTGCATCAAGGAAGAGAAAAACTATTCAGCCTATTGTAGTGCCAAGCCAGTTGAGGAAGAAACCAAGGAGGAAACTCATTTTGGAGAAGGATGATCAGGAAACTGACAGTGATGAGGAAATAAAGAAGGAAACATTACAAAAGAGAACACTGACTGTGGATGAAATATGCCACAACATTAAGAGCAGTGTTGGACTAGTAGGCTTCAATCAAATCAAATTTGAAAGGATGTGTATTGAGGATAAAGAAAAAGTTGAAGAAGAAATGATTGAGATGCTTTGCATATTCAAAATGGTACCACTCCAATTAGGGAAAATGATTCCTGATGAATTATATCAAAGACTAGCATAGAATGGGAATATGCCCTTACAACAGAAAAGCAAATGAGGGTAAGCACACTTGCTCAAGTCACACCAGATTTGTCCCCTACTTACATTCAACAATATGGAGTGGCACATAAATAGATTTGTTCCTAAGCTCCAGGCATACTCTATCCTTCAACACAAGGTTGAAGATGTTGTCCAACAAAGTCTAAGGGTATGGAAGATCATTTTTGGTCTTATAATTGATAAAAGTACACAACAGGATGCTAGCACATCTATGGGAGTTGAATTAGATTATAAAGATGATGTTAGTGAACCTCAAATTCAGGAGGAAGCAACTCAAAAGACTGAGGAGCATAAGAAGATAGCTGGAATAACCATTGTTGATATCACTAAGGAGACCCCAGTGAAAACTCATATATTGACTGAGGAAGAAATCCAAGTCGAGGTAGCCAAAGATACATCTCTACCAAGCAATAATCTTGTGTTATTACAAGTGATAGATTATCCACATATTAAGGATACATCAACTGTTAAAGTTACCTCTGCCAGTCCACACAAAGCTATAGTTGATATGCTAGCCGGTCATAGTACTACTACCGAGGAACAAGACAAGTTGGTAATTACACCTACACCTACATCTGACGAGGAGTCAAATAAAGGACATGCAAAAAAATTTGCATTAGTTATAGTAAATCCTCATGTAGAGGAAATGGAAGCAAAAAATAAAATAGACACTCAAGAGCCTAAGGAGAAAGAGGCAATAAAAGCTCTTATATAGATGCTGAGTGGTACCACACCTAGAAAGAAGTCACAGAAAAAGAAGGAGAAATATCCCACTCCATAGGTGACACTCAAGGAAGTTATTGTGATTCCTAAATGGGACCCAGATAACTTGACCTATGATCAGATGCAAATTCTAAAAGATCTACTGAAGAAGAAGAGAAAACAAGAAGAAATGAGAAGGGAACATCAACAAAAGAAAGTACTTCATGAAATGAAAGGTATATTCATAGATGCTTTTGATATGACTAATGTAAATGACTTTGACCCTATTTTGGAACAAATTTTTCACATTGTCGAGAAAGTGATTGATGACAACAACGAGGCTAATGAAAAGTTGTTGCATTGGTCATAAAGGAAATTTGAGATCAAGTTACTTAATAAGGTCTTTGCAGATATCACAGTGAAACAGGTAGAACTTTCTACCTTAATAACTGACTCAGAAGAAGTTGTACTTAATGCACAATCTTTGTACAAGAAACTATGTGATGTAGAAGTGTTTACCAAGGACAACTGGGATCTAATAGATAAGTTACAGTTAGATATCAAGTCTACAAGTCACTCATTGAGCTTGGATGTGCAAGTTCCAGCTCTAGACATTACACTAGGCTTCTACATGCTCAAGGGAGGTTAGTTGAGTTGATGGCTAATGATGGTAAGATAAGGGCTCACTTACTCTCCATTCAAAAAATGTTAACACCTCATCTAGAGGCCAGCCAAAGAGAGTTAGCTACAACAAAGGAATTAGTTTAGAAAGATCCCCATCTTTCTATTGCCGAGAGCCTAGTTGACCTAGCTACCGAGCTAGAAGTAAAGTCTGAGGTTTTGAAGGTTGCAACATCCAGTTGGGACAATGCATTGCATATGGTCATGGTCATGCAGCTTCACAAACCTTTTTTGGATAAGAATTTCAAGCTCCCTACACCCGCGAAACTTCAAGTGACAAAAATAAGGGGGAAATAGTAGTGACATGACATGTGAAGTCACAAAGAGGGAACAAGATCAGAGAGCAGAATCAAAGAACAAAATGAAGAAAGCAAAAATGAATGGTATGAAATAATAAGTCTTGTAAATATGTATATGTATTCGAGTGTATGTCAAATAAAGGAAGTCTTACATGTACAAAATGTAATTTTTTTTTGTTTGGTAAGACCGAGTTAAGTTTTAGGGGGAGTATTTTGTATATACTTTTGTTAGTACTAAGTACTCTTGTAAATGTAATAAAAATGTCATGGCAAAGTGTTTTTGCCACTAATGTCAAAGGGGGAGATTGTTGATCCCTAACATTTTGTTGTCTATTAGTGTCTTACATTTAGTCATTTTCTAGGTAATGTTGGTCGGTCATCACTATGACCAATTCATCATATATAGGTCGAGTCATGTATAATGTACATTTATCGAGCAGTAGTCACTACCGAGTAAAATAGTGGTCACCGAGTACTTTTGTATTAGTCGAGTCAACTTTTGTCGAGCTATATAAAGAAGATAATGCTGAGCACCATAATATAAAGAATAGTGAATGCCGAGTGCCAGAGATATCTAATGCCGAGCAAGACAGACTTGACATATGTGTTTTTTATGGCACAAACACTTAGGTAAACCATTTTGGCCAACATTTATATTTCATTTGTTGTTTGTTGAGGAAATCATGGAGGTGATTGCACTCTTGCATTGTAATCATTAATCCCTATGTAACACATGGAACCAATCAAAATTAGGGAAAGGTTAAGAGAAAAAAAGAGATGATCCAGTTCATAGATCTTAATCTTGGAAAAAGTTAATTTTCTATATAAAATGTGATCTGAACCCTAAAACGATGTAAGAGTGTGACAGAGAGAATATGAAGGAGATCTCATATTTTTAGAACAAAGAAGTATTCTGATAGAGTTCAGTGACCGAGTTGAACAGAGCAAAGTAGTGAAGGACAAAACAAAGACATATTTGATAGAAAAGATCAAATCTATACTGGAAGGAGAAGATTTGTAATCAGCATCATAGTGCAAACTGAAGGATCAGGTACTAAGACCTTTTAATAGGTGTATCAGGGTAAATATTTTAGCATAGTGGTTTTGACAGACCTTAGTAAATCTCTTAACCGAGTGCTTACTTAGTTGTAAGTCTTAAATCCTTTTGCAAGGTAGACTGTGTAAGTCTCAAAGCTCTTAACAGGGCAGACCCCTCATAGGGTATATCATATTTTGTGATCAAATTTGTAGCCCTAACAGGCAAACTTTATACTGTAGTAGTAAAGATTTTTGGGTGTCATCCCCACCCCAATTTTACCTTTCAAGGGTTTCCGGGTAACCAAAATTATTGTGTTATGCTTATTTTCATGGGTGATGTTTTAGCTTATTAGATCTGCTATATTGTTAAAGTTTTATGCTTAAGCTATGCAAGTTTTATTTATGCAAAAATGGATAATTGTGCTTAAGATATTTATGCTATGATTGAAAAGGGAGAGTTACAATTGTGCAGTGGTGTAACTCTATGATGGGACCATGCAATGCATGTAACTCTATGGTTTCTAGATTTTTTTGGTTGATACATGAATCTAACATTGAAAACTATCTATATTGTTGTATACTTACATGATCAAGTGACATGCATTCATTTAGAAGTTCAAATGCAACATCATTAGCTATTTATACTAGACAAATTGCATACTTTTGCTCTTTGTGTATGCATTTTGTGTGAGATGAATGTGAATAAAAAGAGTGGGGTGACCAATGGTCTTGTAGACCTTTGGAAACCCTAGATACATATCAACTTGCCAGATAACTACAAATGAACCAATTTGAAGCATAAGAGGATTTTGACCATGTATCAGACCTAGTTGAACTAGATAATTTCTCTAGATTTCCTAGGTTAGATAAATTTTAAATGCTGATTTTGTATTAACTAATCCTTCTATTAATGCATGTCATGTATATACAGTAATTGTAGATGATAAAAATGAAGAAGGAACAAATTAATTTTTGCGTCATTGTATTGAGCCCAAAAAGAAATTGACAACTACATTCATTGATGGAGAGGGTATTCAGTATCCAATAGGATCCATTGTTGTCATAGGGACATGCATTAGAAGGTACCATTGTTGTGTCCAATTGTATTCATACCTATCAAACTCTTTTCATTACACTTTTCATTGATTTGGTTATTAAACTCTATAAATTGCAGGTTTCCTATCAAGAATTCTAATGCCTGGTTGTTTGAGGAATTTTAGACACATAGACATATTCTTGATTACTCTAACCTTATTGCTGCAACAAATATTCAATTGATTAAGTATTGTAGAAGACCTATTAACAAGAATTAGTGGAAAGTTTGCGAATCTGACCAAATGGAAATACTTGACACAATAAGGGTTAGAGATGATCCAGAAGGTTCTCTTGACTGATTTTGGGCAATCAAGAAGAATGATTCTACAATATGGTAGAATGATTTTGACAATTTTGTGCATATCTTCGAGGTTCTGTATGTGCATATTTAGAGGCCAAATTTTGTACTAATGACAATGAGATGTAATGTGCATAAATAGATTCCAAATTTTGTATAAAAAAGGGCTGCCATGTGCATATTAGATGCTAATTTTTTATGTAAAACAATGACAATGAGCTATCTTGTGCATGTTAGATGCCAATTTTTGTATATAAAAGGTGCAATGAGCTGCCATGTGCATATTAGATGCCATTTTTATGTAAAAAAAAGGAAATGAGTTGTCATGTGCATGTTAGATGCCAAATTTTGTACATAAAAGGTGCAATGGGCTTGATTTGCAAATATATTATTGAAATACATGTATTCAATCCTCTCAATCCCTACCTTTGAAGAATATGCCATTTACTTTTGAACTTTATCTTTTATTTTGTACGGTCAACAATAAATAAGTGTGTAATATATTTAAAAATTTCTTACTTAATTATTAATTACCATTAAGAACATGTTGAAACATATCTTTAAAAAATTATTCTTTAAATGCCATAACATGGATGTGACTGCAAAAGCTCATGTCATATGAGAAACATTATCTATCTTTCAATTCATTCGTCATGGGATCTATTTGCTTGCTCCATTAGCTGTAGCTGGCCGGGCAAACACTAGTGAAAACTTGTCTCACACATTGATTCCCTTGAATGTTCGCGAGCACACTAGACCAGAGTGTCCCTAAGGGTCACTAAGCAACATTGGGAAGATATTTCTTGGGGAATATCTTGGAGATTATGTGAGGTATTGACCAATCGTTAGGTGCTACAAGATTGTGTTATGGAGGCATACAATAACCTATCTTAGCTTTGGGAGATTCCGCTTTGTTTTAATTTGGTATCCCTATCTTGGTTTATGTGAAAAATTGCAATGTTGCTCAATTGAAATGAGATACATTGGCTATATTTCAATCCATTCACCATGGGATCGAATCATCTACTCCACTAGCTCTGGTTGGCTGGGTAAATGCTAGTGACAACCCCGTCTTATACATAGAGTCCCTCGAATGTTCATTAGAACACCAGACCAAAGTGTCCCTAAGGGTCACTAAGCAACATTGGACAATGATCTTTACTGGGGAATATCTTAGAGATTGTGTGAGGTATAGACAATTTGTTAGGTGCTACATGACCATCTTATGGATGCCTAAAATTACCTATCTCAGTTTTGGGAGATTCCCCTTCATTTTAATTTGGCATCCCTACCTTGTTTATGTCAAAAGTTGCAATGTTTCTCAATTGCAATGAGCAACATTGGCTATCTTTCAATCCATTTTCCATGGGATCAAATCATCTGCTCCATTAGCTCTGGTTGGATGGGAAAATGCTAGTGGAACCCCATCTCACACAAAGAGTCCCTCAAACGTTCGTGAGCACACTAGATGAGAGTGTCCCTAAGGGTCACTAAGCAACATTGGGTAGTGATCTTTCTTGGGAAATATATCAAAGATCATGCAAGGTATTGAAAAATCATCAGTTGCTACATGAATGTGTTATGGAGGCCTACAATTACCTATCTCATTTTTAGGATATTCCCCTTCGTTTTAATTTGGCATCCCTATCTTGGTTTATGTCAAAAGTTGCAATGTTGCTTAATTGAAATGAGCAACATTGGCTATCTTTCAATCCGTTCACTGTGGGATCAAATAATTTTCTCCATTATCTTTGGTTGGCTGCATAAACTCTATAGAAAACCTCATCTCACACACAGAGTCCCTCAAAGGTTCACGGGCCCACTAGACCAGAGTGTCCCTAAGGGTCACTATGCAACATTGAGCATCGATCTTTCTTGGGGCATATCTAAGAGCTCGTGCAAGATATAAAAGAATCATCAGGTGCTACAAGACCATGTTATAGAGGACTACAATTACCTATCTTATTTTTGGGAGATTCCCCTTCATTTTAATTTGGCATCCCTATCTCAGTTTATGTGAAAAGTTGCAATGTTGCTCAATTCAAATCAGCAACATTGGCTATGTTTCAGTCCTTTTTCCATCAGATCAGATCATCTACTCCATTATCTCTGGTTGGCTAGCTAAACACTAGTGACAACCCTATCTTACCCATAGAGTCCCTCAAATGTTCATGAGAACACCGAACCAGAGTGTCCCTAAGGGTCACTAAGCAATACTGGTAAAATAGGGTATTTCACACTTTTCACCAACTTGTTCCAAAACACAAGCCACAAGAAATTGAAACCACATAAACCACCCATTAATATACATCTTCCTATGACCCTTATTTGGTCAATTAGGACAATATGACACAATAGACAAAATCATTTCATATTTTGGATTTTCATGCCTTATTACATCAAATTAAGTCACATATAATTTTGATTACATTATTCATGCCACAATGACTTTCATAAACATGTTTTAATTCTATTATATTAAATAATGAATGTAAAAATGTTTGATTAATTATAAAAAATTAAGTTTTGAAGTACAAAGATATGCACACAATGAACAAATTGGATCGAATATCAAGTTTCATATATATCAAAATGAATAATAATTGTGTACATATAAAAAAATGGCATATATGCCAAACCAATAAATGTTAAAAATGTGGCATGTGCCATGTCAAGGTTGATATATACAATACAAATGTTGAATATATACAAAAAATGGCCATTCAATGACCACAACTAGATCTATATATCTCTATCAATATCTATGACTATGCTGGGTCATCAAAATTGAACCTCTGCAAAGTAGTACGTGGCTTGCTAGGTGTCTGGATAAGAACAATTCAAATGATAAATCAGATATCTTATCTCCAAATACTATCAAAATAACTAAATACTAGACTGTAATTTGTTGGCAATTGAATTGTTGATTACCTCATCTCTTTCTTTTGCAGCTGGACTCCTTCATGGGCGAGGAATCCTAACAAAATGGAATGGTAAAGGGTCTGTAGGAAGTCACGAAGGGAGCTGTAATAGGTCAAAGACAATTAACACAAGTTAATAACCCAAAGTTGATGAAAAACACTACAAAAGTAAAATGCATGTACTCATATCTAAATCCATATGTTTAACACAGACACACAGGCACACAGACACACACAGACACACACATAATGCATACCGGAGCCTCAGATAACTCTCCTATACTCTTGGGAGGGATCATCATTGATGAGGCCGCTATGACCATTTCCTGTATGAAATAATAACATATGTATCATAGTCATAGATGAAGGATTTCTAAGAGATTTTGAACAAACAAGAATGCAATCGAAAGTGAATATAAAAATTTTACCTCTTCCTGCTCCTGAACATCAGTAGCATCCAGTGCATTCATTAATTTTGTAAAAACCAATTGTTTATGTATATAGAACAAATAAGACATGTGCATTGATCAATATACATGTACACTTTAATCATAATACATTTCAACAAAAAAACTTAAATTGTACTAAATTACCTTTTGTACTTTGGGTGTCTTCAAGGATTTCTTTTTTCATCCTGGTGTCTTGGAGCTAGGTGGAGTAACCTAGCATAAACAAAATTAACATAAGAGAAATGAATATGATAAAACATAGGTTCAATTAAAATTATAAACAAGAGGTGTGAAAAAAATGATACCGCAAAGCTCTCTAGGCCAAAGTCAATGTAGAAAGCATCACATCATCAACTTTGGACATCTCAACCTAGAACAAGCCCTATAAAACATCAAATAAATATACATATTAAGAAAAGATATCTTGATGCCAAGAAATTATTCTATTTTTATGAATATTTAAAAACTATACCTCAGGTGTCGAAGCTTCACGTGCATGTCTAGTCGAACAAGAACTTTTTGGTGTGCTATGTGTATCACTTGCTATACCTTGCAATGCATATTATTCATATATCAATTTAATTTATTCTCTAAATAAACAGTTATTTAATTTTAAAAGATTTAGGTGATTAAAATTAATAACATGTCAAAACATAAATAAACATACCTTTTCCTGTCTCGTAGAAAACACCATCATCAATAGGTCATTTGTGAGGGCCACATCCTCAACAAAAAATGCCTGACATCTACTCCCACAATGTGTACACAAATGCGATGCCAAACCATCCTCATTCATGTCAGTATCTACCCTGACACATATACCCTGACAGTTGGGGCACATATGCTCAATGGGCTAGGTTGAGCCAAATAGAGCATCTAATGATGATGGAGGTGGTGCAGGTGCTGATCTACCCTTTACATTGACTAACTGTGTTCCATTCTCAATAATGACATTGGTCAATGGTGTACTTTCCTGAAGGGTCTGTAAATAAATAGAATCCTTCACTACTACTTGGACCACAACATGAACTATGGTTTTTTTAGGTAAACACTTCTTATGTTGTGGCTCTACCATCCTATGGGCCCTAGCTCTATCCTACGCAGAGCCTCTCCCTCTACCCTAGAACTGCCGGATGTCAAAATAATTTGGTTTCTCACCGAGGATAAACTCACAATATAGCTTTCTCAAAAAATAAAAAGACACCTCCCAATTATTACAAGGTGCTTTGTCAAAGATGATATACCACCTATCCAAAAATGTAACTCTCATCCTATTATGAACACACCAATGTATGGGAAAATGATTGATTTTAACTTCTAGGGAGTTACTGCTAATAGGATCAATGAAAAGAGAACGTATGTCTTCTTTAAGTATCCTCTTTTTTTTCACTTGATCATATGACAATCCATTGACATAAAATGCATGACATCTATCCCTCCATGAACCCCATGCTGTAGCCTCCTTAGACACCTCATTCACATTATTGGCCATTCTTTCTAAGGAAGTGGTGAGGGATGAGTGGTGCTCAAAACTAGCGGACCTAAACCTATTAACCAATATGGATATTTGGGCACTGTTTTGTTGAAGATGATTGATAAGGTCCTCTTGTGTGACATCAACGTGACCTATTGGAGGACGCGGGGGGTTTGGATTTGGGTTTGGCGGTGGGTTTTCTTGTTATGGGTCTACATTTGAAGGGTTCTCTTATTTCTCATTTCCATCATTATCAATATTTTAAGGTGTTTGAAGAGGTCTTTGCTATCATTTTTGTGGTCGGGGATTGTTTTTCAAATCTAACATCAAAATAATTAAAAAACTTAAATCAATTCAACAAACCCTACTCAATCGAAATTGAAACAAAAAAAATTCTTGCTTGTTCGACGATGTGGCATGGTTGCAAAATAAACAATATGGCAATAAAATTCAATTACAACAAGAACCCACTCGGGTTTTGGCAATTTCTCTTCCCGCTCTCCCCTCCAAACTCAGTTTTGGCGTGAAGAAAATGAGTCAAAACACGAGTTTTAAAAAAAAATCTATGATAGTCAAAACATGTATGCATTTAGAATTACATAAGTTTTTTTTAATTGTTTTTTGTGGCTTGGGAAAGGCTTGACTTTTCCAAGCCTACTTTTTCAAATTTTGAATAACCCGAACAATTTATGAATTTTTTTGGTTTTTTTCAAGGAGGTGGCCACTTTTTTGCACACCATCTTGGTGCACTTACCCTCTTGTTGAAATCTAGTTTCTCTATAGATATTTTGAATCTCTTCAAATGAAGAATGGATAATATATATTTCACTTTATTAAATTAGTTAGGGATCAATGGTGAATTTATGTGAGAGTAGAGAATAGCAAAAAATATCAACTTAATTTTATCCCCAAGATTTTATTTGATTAACATTACAATAAAATATGTTAAATATGTCTATAAGATGATTGTTGATGATTTGACGGGTTTACTTCAAATCCATAAGTAACATTTGAATAGATATACCATTTATTCCTTAAAAAATGAATTCAAAGATCAAAATAATATAAGACATGAGAAAGGAAAAATTTCCTTTGAAAGAAACTCTAGAAAAAAAGAAAAAGTAGCTTTAGAAAAGGAAATTCTTGAAGAGAAAGTAACTAAGAGGAGGCAAGGAGCTCATTTCTAGACTTTAAAATTAAGAAAAGTAATATTTTTAAATGCAAATACAAATAATATAATGTGTTTGATCAAAATAAAGTACAAATATGGATAATGAGAAGGAGATTGAATCTATGTAGCCTTAATCATTTATCATGTGCAAAATTTATGAGTAGCCAAAATAGATGTATATGTAGGCACATTAGAAAATGATGTAGGTGTAGGAATGGAATTCTCAACTTTATTCAACCAAGATTAGAGAATTCAAGAGATTCATCATAACTTTAAATAGGCATAACATTATTATCAATAATATGATAAATGCCACACACCAATTCTAAATTGTGTGCATCATTTTGAATCATTCTCCTCAATCCTTCAATGAAAATGATTTCCCACTATTTGAGCATTCTTGACCCATCTATTGTTCAAGCTTATAATGTAAGTCATTGGCAAGTTTTCATAATTGGTTGGTAGATACTTGTGTTGAGGAGTCATTCTCATCATGAGAAGTGTGAGAAGATTGGTTCTCCAAAATGTTAGGTATGCTATATGTAGGCATACATGTTTTCCCTAAGTTCCCATTAAATGCTAGTCGAGTCAGACTCTACACCCTTGGTATTTAAGATTTGGGCAGCCATAAGTCTATAGCATCTTCTCAACTCAATTTACCAATAGATTGATCAATTAAGCATTTGATAAAAGGAACATGAGTGAAAATTTGAACTAAGTGCATAAAAAATAGATCTAAACATGAAAATTAGTGGTAAGCATAAGACATGCTAGGTTCACTAAAATATGATGTAAGGAAATATGGTTCACTAGCTTATGCATGCCAACTAGGAAAATAGTCCTATTTCCACTCTAATTATTTTAGAAGGAGAGTGAATCCACAAGTATCAAATTTAAATTTGATAACAAAGGATTGAGCACAAGGTGGGTCCAATAGTCCTTGTGATGAGTTGAAAATAAAATTGAAAATATGTAAAGTAAAAGATTGATCTAGGGCCAAAGGTGTAAAATTGAGGGTTTTTAGCATATAAGATGAGTTGTAGAGAAAATATTTGTAAAATTGATATAGATCTAGAAAGAGAAGATTGGAAGGAGCTTGTGTCCTAAATTTGGGTCAATATCAAATTGAATATATTGCTTGGGGTGACCTTCACTTATGAATACTAGGTAAAAATAAAATTGGTATATGTGGAATCAATTTGTAGGTCTTTGTCTGCTTGATCTTCTCCCACATTTGCGTCTTTGGATCCTACCATCTACACACAAAAAGAAGGGAAAATATTGGATTGATGGGGGTTTTCCTGGTCAAACCTTGATTTTGGAATTAACCATGAAATAGAGTTGAAATAAACTTGATATGAAAGTGTACTTTAATGTAGTAGAGGCTATATATGAATTGAATTAATTTAATAAATTTTTTATACCTTAAAAATCCTTCCTTGTGTCGAAGTCTTTATGAAATTGTTGATTTTTAATTCATAAAAGATTGATCATAGATTCCATCATGATTACTTGAGATCTGAAACTTTACTTCTTGTCTTGGACGCCTTGACAATGCTTGATCACTTGCTTAATGATAAGAAATAAAGTGTGTGTAATTACATGAGATGATTTAATATGATGTTTCAAATGAGGTGTTATGATTTATTTTATACCTCTCTCTATAAAACATGTTTGAATTTTTTAATAAGGCCAACACAAAGGAAGATTTCCTACTCTTGCAATCTGGCTATTTTCTGTTTTGAATTTGGAGCCTTTTTGTGGGATCATGAGCACCTCAAGTGACCTTGTCTTAGGTCAACAAAACCCTAGGTTCTATTGAATTGGGTCAAGGGCTCCCTAGGTGCCATTGACCTAGGTCAAGGGTGCCCTAGATACTATTGACCTAGGTCAAGGGTGCTCTAAGTGATCTTGAACTACTAGAGAGGGTAAATGATTTATAGCAAGGCATGTAGTGGAGATGTCACATCTCAACCAATATGAGTAGAATCAAACACGATGATGCATAAAAGGAAAAAAATAACCAAATGAGGCCTAGGTGATCATGAAATTTCATAGGGATATAATTTACAATGCTACACATCCTTGCAAAAATAATTGGCCAATATGACAAAATCCAAGTCTATTGTTCCTACATAGTCCACCGCTAGCCCACTTTCCATTGAGATCCTTGACACTCAACCTCTAAAACACATTGATGTTACTCATTTGGAGAAAGATAATGACAAGATGACCACTATAATCCTGTGAAAATATTTTCCACTTTATCTAGTAACTTCTCCATTAACCACAAAATTCTTATGAAATTTTCTTGTTGTGAGAAATGTGTATGGAACTATGATAATTACCACACCAAATATTAGTGGGTTTATAAGAGGGAACACAAAACTCAACCATCAATTTTAAAATCTAAAGAACCTCCCAAATATCTAAGACCATTCCTTGATACTCAACCTTAGTTGATGATAATGCAATAGCAACTTGCTTCTTGCAAGTCCAAGCAACTAGACTAAAACCAAGACAAAAGATAAATTCAAAAGTAGAACTCTGATCATCAGTATCACAAACCCAATCCAAGTTAGTGAAGTTAATTATTAAAAATTTAGCTATACTTAAATTATTAAAACTCCATCAACATTTCCAGACCAATCCAAGTTTGTGAAGCCAATCTCAGTCGGGAAAGATCAAAATAAATCTTCTCGATGCATACAACTATACATTAGCTAATCATGTTAGGTATATTCAAGTTAGTTATTAATAAAGAGAATTCACCAATTCTCCATCAACATGACTTTCTTCATTGTTATCCATAGCTGAAATATATTCAACCTTTCGAAGATCTCCCTTAGATGGTTAGGATGAGACAAGGGACCTAGCTCTAATACAAATTGTTGAATGACATAGATATTGGGGGGGGGGGGATCACTATTCCCTAAATATTTAATTTTAATCCATAATTTACACTTTACATACATTGAAGTAGAAACCAAATGAAAAAATAAAACATAAACAACATGAGCACAAGATACCACTAGATTTTTATTGTGGAAAACCTAAATGAAAAAAACTATGGAGTGTGTTGGATCTCAATATTGTATAACTAGTTATAGAATATTAAAATTATCACATCACACAACTCACTAAAAAAGGGCTCACTATTCAACAGAAAAAAGAGGTTTACTGTCAAAAGAGATTACAAAATGAATTGTAATAATTTCATTTTTTATATGCATAAATCATCTCCTTTGCAGTTCAAAAAACATACTTCACACACTTCATCTACTCTTCATTGATTCACACAACCTTGATATCCTTTTACAGATTCACATACCCATTACATTCATATATATCATATATCATATCTCAAAAGAAGCTACAATAATCATATATACCATTTTCAACCATATATTATGTCGTCCAAGATCAAGCACTAAGCAACCAGCTAAGATAATTGATTACATGTATTATCTAGAATATAATTGAAATTTGCTTCCATACATCAACCAAAAAAATATCAATATTGATGGCCACTTGAGATTACACACTTCATTCAAACCTTAATCTCATCCCAAAGTCATAGTATCAAAAACATCTATGTGATGAAGTGCGGACATACTGATTATCTATCTTGTTTTGGAGGAACAAAACAACTAGCAAATTGAGTTAATAGCCTAAAATTGAAAATTTATTGAAGCATAAAAAATAATAAACACTTGAATATAGGTACACTAATAGTACCAATACACACTTTCTAAAGCACATAACCATATCATTTTGTGTAGAGAAATGCAAATTATAACACTATCAACTGTATCACTAGGTATTTGAAAGCTATAGAAGAATAAGTCAAAAAAAGTGTGTTGACATCAATGAAAACCTCTATGGGAACACCAACATTCTCCTTCACCAATGACAATATTTCCAACATTCCCCCCCTCTGTCATTTATGTCAACATACAAAACCAAAATTTGTTCAAAACAAATCTTTTCTTACATGAGAAATGAATCTCAATAAAAATCGCCCTAAGTATCACACTCTTCCTTGTCTATTATATTACCCTTTATTCTCCATTATTGTCCCTTATTATCCATTATTATGTATTTCTCCATTATTCTCCACCTTTTTTTTTATCACGGACAAAGGGCATGAAAAAGATACCAAAACTTTGAAACACAAATTCTCAATTCTTAAGGAAAGATCTCCATATACTTTTCCTTTAAATTAGGATGACATGCATCGCATTGATGGATAACAATTATAAGAACTAATCTTTGAGTGTTTTTCTACACCAAAATGTCAACAACATGGACTAAATTATTAGGTTTGATATACTTGATTCTTCTTTTTCCACTTCTTCCAACTACTTCACATAATGGTCTAGTTTTTCTTCAACAATTTCTTTGACCTTCCAAAAGGTTTTGGTGAAGCCATCTCTAGTCATTTACAATATCTTTTTTAGATATTTTCCCCCCGTGCACTATCCTTATCAACAAATATGTCAAATGTTACTGCCAAATTTCTCAACTCTCACTCATTGGAGTCAATCTTCTCTTTGTGGTTCTTAGTGGTAGAAGTCCATCATAGACATTATCTATACATGCTTTTCATTTCACCAATGCAATTTTTCATTTCTTTTATGTAGTTTGTCAATCTTTGGACCTCCTGGAGTCATAATTTTTCTTCAAACTCTTTGATGATTTTTCTTCGACATATAACTTTGTTAGCTGCTCATTTACATGTTCAAATAGAACATCAGGGACTAGGTTCACAATATCACATGGAATGATGTTGTTCTAGAGCATATGTGTAACTAGGGCTTCTTCTATTCTTACTTTTTCATACAAAGGTCTAGAAAACAAAACACCACCCATTTTCTTTATGCCATCAACATCTTCAAGAATCTTCAATATCTTATCTACTTCATATAGGTCCTCATTAGAGTCTTCTAGACCCTCCTTGGGTATTTCTTCTTCTTGAGTAGTACTAATTTATTTTTGTTCTTCAACATTATCTATTATTTTGTTCGGGTTCATCCAAGTAAATGAAAACTACTATTCCCTTCTTTTTTTCTATCTTATTCTTCTTTGAAATGAAGGAGGAGGGGGCCTCAATGGTTTTCTTGGATCTTTTCTTTCTAGAGATAGATTATTCTAGAGAAACACAAGCCAAATCAATAGTTCCAATAAATTCTTCACATGTACAAAACTTGTACTCTATCAAGTTTATAGGACTCTTGAGTAGTTATTTTTCATTTAATACAAATTCCTCCATAATAATCTCATATCCAAATTATTTATTTTCATGGTAGCATTGATTTTATAAAGAAATGATCTATATCCACCAGGAATGCGATGCCATCTTTTTGCCTTTCTACACAGTCTTCTAGGATTCTAAATCTTATATTTAGTTATTTCCAGAGCTCATCAAAGTACTTTCTACATGCATCATCCTTGTTGTCCAAATTTTTTAATTAATGAAAAACTTGTTTTCCTATGGAGAAACCTTCTTCCCATAGAACATTATCCTTTAATGAAAGATATTTAATAAAATAGAATACCAAATAGACAACTAAGGATCCAAATTGAAAAGCCTCTCCTTCCTTTTTGGTCAACATCATGTTATGCAACAATTGCAATCTCAATAATTCACATAGATCAAAATCCATACCATCTAGTGTGCAACATACAAAACAATAGATGAGGTGGAACCTTCCCCATTTCAAAAGTAGATTTTGTAGGTTATACCAAAAGCTGCATACTTTACCACTTGGTTTTTAATTATGTCAATCTGCAATACCCTTGTGATCTCATCTTATATTGGTTAAAGCTATAACTTCCTTTTCTTAACTAAATTCATAATAAATATAGAACCAATTATGCAAAGAGCTATTACTTCCTTGATTGCCTCTTTGGTTATCTGATAAGGTCTATCTAGCCAGATGTGATCATCATTAATCTTGATTAATATAATTTGGATAATTTCTTCATTGATTACCATAAAAAATTGATTGCATGCATCCAATCCTTTATTCCCAAGATAAGAAATGATCTGCAATTTGTCCTAGATAGTGAAGTTTCAAAATTTCTTATCTTCTTATTGTCATACTCATCTAATTTTTCTTCCACAAATTTGTAAAAATCATCTACACACACAACCCTAGCAAGTAGTGCTAATAGCTTTGTCTTGTCAAGCTGTAAAACATATCATGCTGTAATGACAACACCAATTTCTTTGGTAGGGACAAATGATCTTCTTTATAGCTCCCCCTAAGCCAAAGTATTTTGAATTAGTTTTCAAAGAAGGTCTTTGCACTAGAGCTATGTGCAACCATATTGTCTGATGTATCTACTTCTTTTATTTTCCATATCTTCTTCATTTCCTTTTTTACTTCTTCTATGTCAATATTCTTCACAGGCTCATTTATACTTCCTAATGTGTCATGGTTCTACTTTTTGTTGGAAAAATGGTCAGCACTCCTCTCAGGATTCGTGACATGGTTTAACCATCTCTTGTGTCTTCTATAAGTCTAGTGGTTGTATTGGGAATTAACAAGTCGATCTTTTGGTGCAACGACAACCACTACTTGTAACAAGTGGTATCAGAGCTTGGTCACTGGTTTGAATCCCCTCGGGTAACGATGAGGGGGAGATTGTTGGCAAAATAGTCAGTGCTCCCCTCGGAATTTGTGACATGGTTTAACCATCTCCTGTG